>MU159471.1:36860-121148 GCA_015888305.1 Antheraea pernyi | reverse complement strand
CATCTCGGAACCGGAATCCGAGCTGGAGCTTGGCGCGGGAGCACGGGCTCGATCCGCCGGATTCAGCGGTGAATCCGACGAATCCAAGGACGACTCCGAATCGTTTTCGAGGACCGCGAACGAATTCTTTAGCTCTAACCTTGACGCATTCTTTCCCCTCGTATATATAGCCACGAAGGCTTCGAACGACGCGTTCAAATCTACATTGGAACCCTGTTCCTCTAAGTACCTAGTGTACTGCGTTAATAATTCTAAGTCGGCCATACCGAGGCCGGAGGGTGCGGGGGGTCGCGAAACAACCTCCCTGCCTGAGGGGCAGGGGGGCACGCCTTAACGGTTTTTAAGGGACTATCCCGAGTCCGGACCGAAAGAGCTGTTTAAAACTAAACAAATTAGGAGAAAAATGTAAATATATACGTGAGCGAGAGAGAGGAAAAATAATATAAGACTACATAAATAAACAAAAAAGTAAATAAATATATAAAGATACGAATTGAGAAATACGTAAATAAATAGATAAATAAATAAGTAGAGTAAACAAATAAATATATCAAGCAATAAATAAATAGAAAGGAAAGGTCTCACTCAGTTCTAGGAAACAGAACGCCACCTGTAGCACAGGTGTGCGGCGCAGGTGTGCGGCGCAGGTGTGCCCAATCGGAACAATGGAAACGAGCACTCACGAAGTAATAACTGACGTCACTAAATCACGAGTATCGAAATCGAAGAGAGCAACGAGCGCGACGTCCGTCTTGCACGGTAGTCGGATCGGAACTCCCTAACCATCTAGTACCGCGCCGATCGTGGTTATAAGCAAAACCGATCGGCCACGATACCTTTAGACTCTGTGACTCTAGACGTTGGCTCGGTATACGCGTTTCTATTTATTTATCATATTTTTATATGTCAAAGTCTATAATATAAATTTCTTAACATCTATTTGCATGCAATCTATACTCTAAAATTTACATCTTATATATATCTTACATATGAATAAAGTTATCTCTATATTAAGCGCCGGTTTGCACTAAACTCTATATTCTATTCTATAATTCTATAATAATCTTATTACATAAACCTTAACTTATATTCATATGTAAATCTATTTTCAGTGTGTTATTTACATAGATCTGTATAGGGTGACATAATTAATCTCTATATATATTCACATTCACTCGATATTCAATATTACATATCGTTACGTTATGTTCGCCAGTTATATATATATATTCCTTGTTATAACAATAATTTCATTCATATTTTATTTTAAAATGATACATAATAAAATTAGACATTTCAGTTTCCAACGCCGTTGCGTGAGAAAACCATAAAGTCCCGTTCGAGTTGCATCTTTCAACAATTGTTTGTACAATTACCCTAAAATAAAATATATTGCTTTATTGGGTTCGTTCGGATACCGTAACGTCAAAAAAAAAAAATTATTTGGCTGACCCTATTCAATTATATTGCTTGTGCAATTACCATTTAACAGAAAATATATTATTTTGCTTTATTCAAAGGCAAAATCCACCGCCTAGTCTCTAGGAATTAGTATTTTTAACATTACAAAGGAAAACCGGTATATGGCTTGTTCTTGTCCATATCGTTAAAAACCGTTGTAATTACTAAAAACCCTGAGATAAAAGACGTCCGTTGTGAGTAACCGTTGTAAACGTTGTACCTCTATAACCATTACGTTTGTCTATATTAAATTATACAATCTTCCATATTTGCCGTTCTGTATGATCGTATAATTCTTGCTATGTAACGTATAATTCAACAGTATATAACGTGTGTAATTCTATCATATCCTCACTACGAATGTTTCCATGCACCCACGTTATATATTCCATACGGCATAATTTTAATCTCTTCTATCATGTAATTCCCTACTTAATGCGAATATAATCTATAAGTCACCCTATAATAACACACAATTCTATATAATCCATAATTCCGTAATTCTATGCATGCATAAGTCCCTATTTCTCTATTAATATACATGATTCTACCTATAATTCACATATTCTAGAAATCAATACATACATCAATCTATATTAAAAAATTCTACACATGTTTCTACATATCCATAATTCACTCCCTATTACTATAAATAGCACATCTATAATTCCATATTCAATAACTCAATACACACATAACATACCTACAATTCTATATTCAATTTATATATCTATTCTATTATACTCGCATGAATTAAATCTAACAAAGTCTATATTAAATGACAATAAATCTATATCTATGCTCTCTATAAAATATCACTAAATCTACGTATAAAACTATGTATAAGCTACTCATCGTATGCGTCGCCAGCAAATACGTTCCACGCAGAAGGAGTCGCGGGCACAGTTGGTACTTAATAAAAAGTGTAAAATCAAATTCTATCCCTTCCATCAGGATTATAACTCCTGTAAATTAATTCAATATTAGATTATTCAGTTATTTTAGTTGATCATTATGATTTTATCGATATCGATAAGGTATTGTAATATGTTCACTATTTATATCAGGGTTAGCGTCACTGTCGATGACGTATTGAGTACTGAAGAATTTAATTTCGAAATAATTCAGCAACGTTAAAATAGAATATTTACCTTTATGCATGATTTTACTAAGTTTAATAGATGTAACATGATAAGTGTATTGAAATTTTAATATAACTTTATCCCAAAAAACGGCAGGTAAATAAGTATACTTAAATTCGAACAGGGTTAGTAAAATTCGTTAAAACCTAATACTAACTAACAATATAAATTCGAATGTGAGCTTCGATCAACAATAACTAGATATCGGGTCGGCGCGAAAAATACGTCTCCGTAAATAACAGCTCACTTGAAATGTGAATGTTTATTTTGTTTAGTTTGTTTGAAACACAGCCAATGTAAGTACGTTTCACATGCCGCAGTGTATTCAAAAGATTCAAAAATAATACCCCAAAAAGCAATTTAACGGCCGGAGTATCTTACTTTCGCTGAATACATGTTGAATAAGTTATATTTTAAGCTTTAAACTAACAAATAATATCAAATTTTGAACAAAATTACCGATTTTAAACCTGTGGTACAAATGTTTGGCCAAGACTCTCCAACCACGCACAAATACGCACAATAACGGGAAAAAGTACTTTATTTATTGTGCGTTAAGGTTGAATACACACTAAATGTTGTTTATGTTATCTTTTCATTTGTGAGGGGAGTAATTTATTGCTTTGCTTGTTTTATCGTAAGTATTAGATAATATTTTGAACATTTGTGACTTTATTACTAGGTGTCATGGTTGTAATTAGGTTGAACTGTTTTTCTCCCTTTCTTAGTAAACAAATAGCTACACATACGTATATATTTACGCGGACAGCTTTTAGCTTCGATTTTGTACGTGACCCTTTATCTAGTTATTGTTGATCGAAGAATGTGAGTGAAGCTGTAACTATTGAACCGATCTTCATGACATTTTGCAAACACACATTTCACATCTATTAACACTATGAGAAATAATTATATACCTATAAATACAGTTCATTAATTAATCAAACATAATGGGTTGCACAATCTCAATATAAAACATCAATGTTACATGTACACAGGCATACTACGCGTAGCTAGTCTGGCGCAAGCGCAATACATGACGAGTATTTCGAGGTCAACGGTGACGTGACCCACAAGTTATTCCCTTACGGATTTTTTTTAAATGTCATATGTGGCAAACGAGCAGATGGTTCACCTGCTGTTAAGTGATCACCACCGTCCATGGACACTACCAACACCAGAGGAGTCGCAAGTGCGTTGCCTCCCTTTGGGGGAAGGGATTAGAGGAGGGAGAGGGAAAGGAGAAGAGTGGAGGGGAGGTGGGCCTCCGGCGTTCTCACTGACCGAACGAAACGCAACAATGCAAGCACTGTTTCTTCTCGCCGGTTTTCTATGAGAGGGTGGTACTACCCCGGGCGAGTAATTACGGAAAAACAAACAATGCAGCTAAAAAAAATTCACTTCAACCATAATTACTTGCAATGTTATTATGATTATTGAATTTAAAAATACAGTCTAAATGCGAATCAATGTAGCTCTTTACAGCGTATTTTATTACATTTCAAACTACGTGATACAATGATACAATGATATTTTTTGATGATCTTTACTGAGCTTTTATGATTTTGACAAAATCTAAGCGTCAAAGCCTGTCAATCGTTAAGAAACTTATGCCACGTTAGTACATAAGCAAAGCCTGGATGGGTCGCTAGTTTAGCAATGAGGGTGGGTAATTGTATAGAATAGAAGATACCAAGAATCTTCAGTATCATAAATGAAACTTTATTATTAAACTCACAGTAACCACTTTTGCGTGACAAAACGAAACGCAAAATATCGATCTAAATCAGATAATTTCGCCAACCTAATTAAATATATTAGCTCTTTAGAACTTCTATTCGTACTGATTTTTTTTTATACTAGCACGGCAAAATGACTGCACTGCGCCTGATGGTAAGCATAGTACAATCCAAAAACAACGGCGACCACCGAGTGATATGCTATCCTTCGCCGGTCGCCGCTGTCATGCCGGCCTGCGAAAAGCTGGATATGCACAGGCTGATCCCGAAACGCGACTCGCAAAAGCGAATCACTATGACGGGCTTTTTCGCCATATACATGGTGGTTGCGACCCAGTCAGGCTGTAAAACCCTACCACCCCGCTTTCGCCATTGCCTCGTTCGTTCCTCAGCAGGGTGCACCACGTGCAGGTGAGGTTGGCTTGGGTGTCTCAAGTGTATTTACGTATATAACATTGTGTACAAGAAAGTTTTGGAATAAATATATATCTTCTTCTTATAGAAATGTGATGATACAGATCTACAGTTGTTCGAGCATTAAAAAAAAAACTACTGGATATATTTGTTCATTTGGTATATATTCTTTTCAAAGAAATACTCAAAAGCTATATGACCCTATGAAAACGATAGTCATGAATACCTACTCCCTCCCTTCATTAACATACGCCTGTCAAATTTGGAAACTTGCCAGGAAAGTAAAAAATAAAATTACATCTTGCCAAAGCATCTTAAAAATAATCCAAAAGATCTGCCATACTATCAATAAAAAGGAAACTTAAGTCAATGACGCTCACAGCTACTCACAAAGCTGAAATGGCGTTGGGCTGGACATATAGCGATGCCCCCCGCAATGCGCAGCGCACGGTGGCACTGAGGGCAATCCGGGCATACCGGACGGTGTCCTCGGCGGCGGCCTTCACGCTCGCCGGCTCCCTGCCTTGGGAGCTGGAGGCGGGAGTTCTTGCCGCCGTGTATGAGTTCACGGCGGCGAGGAAACGAAGGGGGGAGCCTCCGGCTCCCAGGGAGGTAGAGGCGGAGCGACGGCGTCTAAGGAGGACGCCGTCGTAAGGTGGCAGCAGGACCTGGCGGACGAGCGGTTCGGGCGATTCACTGTGGACGCTGTCCGCCCGGTCCTGCGGGCGTGGAAGGAGAGGGAGTGGGGCTCCCTGACGTTTAGGCTGGTGCAGGTACTCACCGGACACGGTTTTTTCGGGTGGTACCTGCACCGGATCGCACGCAGGGAGCCGACCGCCGGACATATAGCGAGTCTCAGCGACAACCGCTGGACCACAACGACAACATCAATTAGAGGAAGACTCAATGCACATTATGCAGATGACATAACAAAAATAGCAGGTAGGTACTCAATGGTTGTGAGCTGCAGAAAATAGAGAACACTGGTCATCTCTGAACAAGGCCTTTTCCTTTCATTGAGAGGGTTCTTGCAAATTATTGTTTTTCTTTCTTAAATGTATTATAATTAGGAAGTAAGCTTAAAATGTAAATAATTCCATATGCACATTGTTACTGAAAGAGAAACAAGAAATAAAAGGCTTTTTTCTACATTATTTTACAGCACATTTAATACATAATACGTTTTGATATCTGCAAACGTGTTGTGTCAATTACGAAGTCATCTCTATTACTTTTTATGAAGTAGTCGTATATTGAAGTTAGTGTATTCGAAGTATGACTGTGACTACGGTGTTAAGTGTTCTGTTCTTATGTATATTTATGTGTAAGTGTATCTGATATGTTCCTGTTCTATACTTTATTCTATCAATATTATTTTGTTTTGAAATTCGGTTTCTGGATATTTTGATGAAATATTTTTTTGTTTTATTTCTTTGACATTTAGTCCTTATTTAGAACAAAAATATTATCAGAATAACTATAAAAGGTCAAAGTTCTTAAAGCCCGTTTTGTTATTTAGATATCTATTTTATGAAAATGTTATTTATGAGGGGTGTGTATCTCATATGATGGAAACAAGGCTAATTCTCAGGGCTAACAGTTTATTCAACACAACAAAAGTACAATCGTGGTGTTCACTAGATATTATATGTAAAACACGGTAAACTAAACAAAGGAAGCGCGTGCGTGTGCGTCGTAGGCGCATGTCAATAAGCAAGCGTCAAGCCGTCACGAGTGCTTGGGCAGACTGTCTTGGCGTGAGGACGCGGCGTCGCCTCGTACGATCGCACGCGCATGCGCAGAGACAGATTTTGTCTCAGAGGCGCAGGCGCTCGGGCAAACAGCCCCGAGTGACGCGGTAAGGTAATATCGCGGCGGGTTGGTTTACTATATATTCAAATACCCCAGTTTGGTTTCAAAATGTTTTACTAAACATATTCGGTAACTACTAAGGTGTGAACAGAGAATTATGATCTAACATTTGACCAGTCACCGCCACGATCTAATACAATTTCTAAAGTAAATGTTAAATACGATACCCTCGAACTGCCTGCCATCTATCTTTGTTAGGTCATCTCAATATACGAAAGTGGTGGCTACTCGTCTATAGTAATATCCGGTTGGCAGGGCCGTATCGCGTTGCGTCAGAAGTTAATAATGAATGAAATAGGATCAGCATCGTGGTTTGATAGTCGTGTTTCACTGGACTAGTTTTTATTCAAAAGCTGTTTTTTCTTTTTTTTTCGATCTGACTACGCATTGACCTAGCAAGGTCTTAACAGCTTCACCGGACTACTATCGCGAGCGCTTAAGGCACTCAACCGATTTTATTTGGCCAACTAGCTCAAGGGTGCACGGCACACCTCGGCTTGGGCTGTTGCCTGATACATCCAATTCACGATCTTTTTATTGAAAAGCTTTTTCTTACCGATTGTTCAGTATATGGGAACTCCTTGAGAATAGGTTTTTATGGGTAAACTGTAAAGTTAAGGCACTGTGCTTAACACAATCTCACCTGATGACAAATTACGATGTGGTAAGACGGTAAATACGCTAAACATAGACGGAGACTGTCTCTGAAATGCAGTTGCTGAAATACACTGACAGGTGCTTGGCAACCAGCATTTCCAGATTTATTTTTTGCCATGTCGTGATTTTGGAACTTTTTGAGCGAAAAAAGCGGGATTCTTTCGTCGAAAGCAGGGCAGTAAAAAAAACGTCAATTTATTTTTAATATTTATCTTTTTGAGCTCAAATTACGTTTACGTGACAATAGATAGATGACGAAATGGGCATTAAAAATTTATTCTAATAAAAATATGATATTTTAAATCAAATTTACCTTATCGTTAAAAAGTTGAGTATTATTATTATAATGAATTAAAAAAAAAACAAATCAATACGCACGCATGATTGAATTATCCCCGAAAGCGGGACTGAGCATGTCCCGCGCGGGACATTTAATTTTGATTAAAAAATTGGGACGTCCCGGTAAAATGGGGACGTCTGCCAACGCTGTTGCCAACAGATTTTCAGTTGCAGGATGGTAGAGCTAGCTAGGCGGATTTAGAAAAAGCTTTACCACCGTGCTATGGTTTTATTATGTTGTTTTCCTTCACCGAAGGCTCCGAATTAGTTGCTAGACTTCGAATCTACGTTCATCGACGCGATATCCGAATACGCTATCAACCAAGCCATGATCGAAATGAATCGTAAATAAAATCAAAACTCTATCCTGCTCATTTAGCGCGGTACGTCTAATTCGGGGTTTTGATTAAGTCTAATTTGTATACAAAAGCTCAATAATTCAATATTTTATATTTAACTAGTGGTCGCCTAGTGGTCGAAATGCGTCTATAATTCATTTTGACATTCAATAATAACGCAGAGAATAATAACAAATTCAGTGGGTTCATAAACTTATTAAAGATATATTATTTATCAGTTACATCTAAGCATTTATTAATGTATATTATGAATTAACATATTATATTATTATTATAAAATTAATCTACAGTTTACCCAGTTAATTTGAAAGGGCATGTAAGGTTAGGGAACGTAAAATCATGTTAAAAATATTGAATGTAAGATCAAAAAGGTAATTGGAACGTAAACGTTTTTTTCATTTACATGTATATGTTGTGCGTCATTCTAGCAGTCGTATGTGTAATGTTTATTTTAGTCAATTTAATGCATTTTTTATGCTTTATGCTTTGTTCACTTCTCTTCTATATAAACTTCTACGCCAAATTTCTCGTCCATTCGTTCGCACAAATCGCTTAAAAGCAAAGTTTTCGCCTCACGTATTAATATACAGATTCTAAATAGATTAATTTTGTTTCTCCAAAATTAAATAAGATTTTTTCACTTGATTCCTTATTTTATTTTAAGGAAGTTCTTCTTGATAAGGGTCACAGCTTGCACATTTTTACATCCTCCATCAACATGAGACAAGTCTCTCGTCATAATATAAACATATACAAAGGTATTCTATAGTCATACAGTATTTTTACTAATCGAAATCAAATATGCTTATTCATCGTTAACGATGTTTAATAAACTTCATATCACGATTCTCATCGAATGTTATTGACTCATTCAAATACAATCCATCAAATGAGATAACGGCTCTAATGTTAAACTTATAATTAGCTGTGCCCGCGGCTTTGCTCGTACAACCTTTTAATATTCACTTCGTTCGCGTGGAACTTCATGCAAAAAACAATTATTAATTAAATCATCTGAATGTATTAAGTCCATTTACTTATTTACTTTCCTCTCGTACTTAAGTCGCGTCGGCATTAAAATTACAATAACTTTTGAGAAAGTGAACCGATTTTACGTACTGTTCCACGTAAATTGTACCTCGCAGCGATAAGCAGAGTCAATCAATAGAAGATAATGAAAGGCGGGTATTCTATTTAGCTATACGATTATATAAAATTTATACAAATTTACTTTTTATTTATCATAGATAATATATCTACCGAATGTGCCACAAATACAACAATATGCAAGCTGAATTTGATATTTTTCATTGTTCTTTAACCTCAATATAATCTCAATAGAAAGAATTGTATTATATTTAGACTATTAACTTAATTTTTTATATATTTTGTCTGAATATTTAATTTCTAAGCTCTCATATATTGTGCGTGTTAGTTTCACATCCAGTAGGATACATTAGTAACAACATCTCTGTATCGATCTCAACAGAAATTATCATCAATTGTAACCAGTTTTGTGAAATAAATTAAAAAATATATATATGTACTAGCGGGCCGGGCGGACGTTGTCCTGCTTTGATAATAAAAAAAAAACTAAAATGCAACCGCAGTGCCACCTACCGGGTCCATTTGTGAATCTAAATCATTCTCGGATCCTCTCGAACACGTACACAAAATTTCAACAAAATCGGTCCAACCGTTTTGGAAGAGTTCAGTGATATACGCACGTACAAGGTTTACAAGGTGGTAGAGCCACGCTGTAGCTATTACTAGTTTCAGCATGAATGAGTCGGCCCCCCCGGGTAGTACCACCCTCTCACAGAACACCGACGTGAAGTAACAGTGCTTGCATTGTGGCGTTTCGTTCGGTAAGTGAGAGCGCCAGAAGCCCATCTCCTTCCCCCCTTTCCCTTCCCCTTTCTCCTTTCCCTATCCTTCCCCCATATACAAACTGGCAACGCACTTGCGACTCCCCTGGTGTTACTAGTGTCTATGGACGGTGGTGATCAATTAACATCAGGTGACTCATCAGTTAGTTTACCTGCTTTTGACATAAAAAAAATACGTACTGAAGAAGTTTATATATAAAGATATACATATATGGAGGTAAGATCTCTATGCCTGTCTTTAGTACACTTACTATCTAGTCCTTTAGTAAGTTTATAGCTCGAAACACACTGAAATTGACATGATATTTTGTTTAGTCTATTTATTTATTTATTTTATTTCGTTTGAAGTAAGTAGACCTTTTTGTTGGTATGAAAATATCAATAAATAATTCGAAATATATACTTTATTGGCGATAGTTTAATGTCGAAATAAAAAAAATAACGCGAGTTTTTGGCAGGATATTGGAATGTGGTGTAGTGAATTTTACTTTTTATTATAATCTTGTGTTTATATCTGACTCTATATTTTGTAATATTGGTGATATTTTACGTAATATAGGTCTGTTATTCTGCACAAGTGAAGGGGATGAGAAATAATACCACATTGCATGGATTCTGAGATGCAACAAAAACTCCCTGGAAATTTCTAATAAGACGGCCACCATATTGTTAGAACATTGAAATTATAGCAAGAAACTTGTAGCATTACCTATTCGACAATGACAGTAATAATCTACAAAGAGATTTGTTGCCAAAGAAACTTTGAGAATGACATGTTAAAAAAACATTCCACAATGAAAATACACAGGCCGTGTTAAATCTAGCTAAGCTCTTAAGTACACAGTAAAATCCCCAGTAATCAGTGTCATCTATCTCGGGGTACTTTTTCCTAATACGTGACCTCACTTTTTCTCGACTGTCCTCGTCCCTCGCGAGGCTTTTTATTTTACAGCCATTCATTAGACTTAAAACAATGTTTACGTCGAGATCTTGTTTTTAGGCACGTATTTTCGGACCCGAGCGACAATGTCACGGCCTTGCGGGTCTTTAGAGATCTCAGTTATATAGTTAGATCCCTTTTTTGTACATTCTCGGTGAGATAATCGCGTCTCACCTTACGTTAATAAAGGTCAGTAATAGAATGATCAGTAATTCATATGTATTTATTAACATTTTTCACATATATTTTTACAATGGCTTCCAAACTAGGCAGAGCCTGTATCTTGGTGACTAGGATACGATTAAACCGCTTGTTTTACAAGAAGAAGCTCCTTAGTAGACCTAATATATGCAGATTATATGGGTAATTTGACAAACACATATAGAGTTTATGACGTATATACATACACATATAAATCGATACTAATATTATAAAGCTAGATCGTTTGTTTGGTTGAATGCGCTAATTTCAAGAACTACTGGTCCGATTTGAAAACTTCTTTCAACTTCGCTCCCACACACTCGCCGCGAGCTCCTTGGCAGCGTCTCAAACCTAACCCACGAGCATGCTGTTAGTATGATACAGTAACGTTCAGCAGTTTAGCACACATAACACACTATATTCCACACACGTGCACATATACGAGATAATTACATAAGTTCTGTACGGGACATTCATTATTATTTTTAAGTTAGTAAGCCTCAACCAAAATTGACACTTTCAAAATACAACCTACGTATTTATGCCGCACATATAAAAGTACGAGTATGTATGCCATCAACGTATATATGTTATTAGCTAGTTCAGCTAGCTTCGTTCAGCGTTCGGCAAACCGCGGCTTGGGAGCTGCATGCGGCTTTTTCACAAAGTGCTTAGTGCAGACACGGAATATATATCTATAGTAATAATCCCTTTAATAATCCGATTGCTAACATGTGTCGCTCATATAATACTATCACTAATTGCGTCTCCTGCTGTGCCGATACCGACTTGGACATATTTCATCTTAGTCTGAGTAAATTTCGTCACATAGTCCATAAACACAGGTTTTCTCCTTAATATCATATATATTTTTAAGTTAGCATACTTTATAAGATTGTATGATTATATTTGTTAAGCTTAGATGTGCATGCATATAGTCTTGGATAATATAGCTGTCAAAAAAAAAACTACTAATTGTAATTGTAAACATAGTTACTTATTATCTGTAATGTGTGCCTTGTAAATAAATAAATAAATAAACGAGCAATTCTTGTATATTTTTATATTGTTACTAGCGGAACTGGCGGACGTTGTCCTGCCTTGATAATAAAAAAAATCCTAAAAGTCAACCGCAACGCCGCCTACCGGGTCCAGTTGTGAATCTAAACCATTCTCGGATCCACTGGAACACGCACAAAAAGTTTTATTAAAATCGGTCCAGCCGTTTGGGAGGAGTTCAGTGACATACACACGCAAAGAAGAAATTTATATATAAAGATATATTCAGGATCTCGGAAACGGCGTCAGCGATTACGGTGAAACTTAGTATTGTAGCGATAATTAATGAAACGTCTTGTGCCACTTTATAAATATATTCCCAAAGTTAATACACATAAGTAAGACACAGTTTATTAGATAATAATAATACTGCACAATAAAGATTGTGTACGCGCTCGCCCAAGGACATTCTAAAATACACTGACGTAACGCTTGGGAGGACGCCGCGCTCGCGCATGGCGCTGAAGAGGTGGGGTAAGAGGGGAGTTGTTCCTTACTTCGCACGCTCGTGCTATAGTATGTAGGTGGTTTCGGGGACGATAAATCGGTCTAGCTAGATTTCATTCGTAGAAAACTTTTTTTATCCGAGTTTTCAGACAATGAAAAAATATAGCTAGAATATAAAGATACATTTCGCCGGCACTGTTAAAACAAAAGTAGCTCAGATGGAAATCGGTTGCTTCGAAAATTCATCTAACCCCAGTTCGAACCCGAATGACAAAAAAAAGGCGTCTTTTTTTGGTATAAAAATGCTAATTTTGTTAGGCAATACCTAACAGTATAAATAAAATGGAAAAAATTCTTATTATAATTATAAGAGACATTTTTTTAAACATATCTTTTATGATAAAAAATGCTAATATTGTGATGCAAACCTAACAGTTTATTTTAATTTAAAAATGTTTTTTAAAGAACCGAGCTAGGATCGGTCGTCCATAGTCAGGCGGGAGGAGGAGGCGCTTCGCCCAACTCCTCCCGCCACCGTAGCCGGACCTGAGGGGGTGGGCCGGGGGGCCCATCTCCTCATTGCACAGGTCCGGCGGACGAGGGGGGCAGCCGGTGTGTACCCGGTCTGTCCCTCTATAGGTAGGAGCCCGGCGGTCACCTTCCGCCGGGCGGACCGTGGGGGCGGCTATACAAGGTTGATTAGCTCGTTCGATCCCTTGCCGCCCCCACAAAACGGTCTGTCGGTACACCGTGGGGTTTTAGTCTGTGCGACTCGGACATAACCCACCCTCTCCCCCGGGAGGGTGGCGTATCCATAAGGGATTTCCACACGTTAAAAAAAAAAAAAAAGGATCGGTCGTCCAGGTACTTATCTATTAACTTACCTTAAACGTGTAAACATTTTTGAAACGTGTAAGCCTATAGAGAAGTGGCACATTTTAAGAAAGCAAAAATAATCCGGCTAGTCGCTCGTAAAAGACATATTGAGCAAAGACAAGCTCAAGGACGTAATTTTAATCCAAATTATTTTGACAAAAATGTATCTACTAAAGCAAGGCTTAAGTTAAAAAAGGCTACTTGAATAAATTGCACTTTTGTATTGTTTATATATGGCTCTTTTGGATGAGGAGATTGCTGACTGGTTTACTGCGACACGGGATGTTGCATTCAAGGAAACAACCCAAGCCTCTATTGAGTACTTTAAACGCTCGTCCAAAAAGCCTTGTGAAGAAAGAAACCAATGTTTATTAGCGAACTTTTCTATTCAAATAAAAAGTTACTCCGTCCGTGTGTAAGAGTTTCGAGGGACAAACTATTTGGTTTACTTTTCTAAAAGCGAGCAATTTCATGCTCGTCCTGTATGTTTCAATAACAAATACTATATATACCATGGAATTGATTACATATGGTATTGAACGTTTTACTCTCGCTTTATTAATGTTGAAAACATTATTTAATAAACACCTTAAATACGTTTGTCAGTATTTTACAACACGTATTAACTCACTATAATAACGGCTATGTATCAATAATTAATTATGCTATGTCATTTTACAATAGTTGTTGTTATAAACCATTATCTGTTATTCTGCTGTTGGATAATTTGCTGCTTTGTATTCTATTATAATATTAAATTAATGTTGTCTGTATAATGATTTTAAAAGTGAGGCAATGTGAAGTCGTTGTCCAATGCTTGTTTGTTCGTACTGTTATTAAATTATATTACTAGTAATACATGCAAAGCAAGCAGTAAGTAAAACAATATAAAAGCAATTATAATAAAAGAGTTATAATATACTTTTTGTGTCCATTAAATAAAAAAGTGCTTGAGTGAACTTTTGTCTTTTTTTAAACGAACCAGCAGAGCGTCTTCCTATCTACACGTTGTGATAACACAGGTCGATTGTTATAGTTGTCAATAGTAATAACAGATAACCGATAATCGACAACTAAATAATGATGCATTCAATCATTTATTATCCGTTGCTTAGAGATAATGCACTACGTTATTAACCTTTGTGATAAATGCTTCTAACCAATATTTTTGGTATCTCACGTAATGTTAAATGTGTTCTAAGTAGTAAAGCCGTAAGACGAAAAGTGATCTCAAATGTATTTGTCAGAACATATTTATACGTGCGTGACGATAGACAGTTTTTTACTGCATAGAAAAGCCTTATTACCATGATATGATGGGGTGGTAGGGTTTTACAGCCTTACTGGGTCGCAACCACGATGTATGTGGTGAGAAAGCCCGTCACAGTGATTCGCTTCTGCGGGTCGCGTTTCGGGATCAGCCTGTACATATCCAGCTTTTCGCAGGCCGGCATGGATAGTGTGTCACTCGGCGGTCGCCATTGTTTTTGGATTGGACTGTGCTTACCATCAGGCATAGTTCAGTCATTTTGCCGTGCTACTATAAAAAAAAAATCTCTGTAACGATCTCTCTCGATGCACATATTAGATTTCATAACCGTGCAAGTTTATACGAATTCCATCAGGATTATGGCGTTGTTAAACTCCGTGCCAATTTTACGACTTCTCATTTATGCGATGACGGAATACTGCCGGACGGCTGCGCGGTCAGTTCTCGGGTCAACTGTTTTAATATTACCCTGCTAGTTGTGGTTTGCATTGTTACTATTTTGGACGAAGACAATAGGCCGTTCACCTCTTGGCTATACTTCATCTAAACGTAGGTAAGTGAAACGATGATTGGTCTAGTTAGCGTTTTCGAACTACAGTTCGAGTAATGTATGACCGAATTGTAACAGACTAGACAGAACATTCTGTGTAAGCAAACGTGGTAGGTGACAGTTAGCTACAATCCTATTGTTGAAAATCGATCGCCAAGCACCTAAGAGTTGCGTTCCGGTGACAGCAATTGAGAGCTAGAGCCTCTCGGTGTTATTACGAGAAAGTTAAATACGTATTAAATACTTGCTTTAAAAGGTTACGTTTTAAATGCACCGCGGTTCGCCATCTTGCTCTTTTGTCTCGCTTTGGTTACGTTAGGTTAGACTTGCGAAAAAAGGATAACTCGAACTTGCCTCGGGTGAGAGCGGTGCATTTAGTACGAAACCTTTTTAAAGCAAGTGTTTAATACGTATTTAACTTTTTTGTAATGACACCATCTAGGTTTAGCTTGTGTATCATCTTAGGCCTCATTGTCATTTAATATCAGATGAGATAGTGGTCCAAGTTAAAGAAAAAACATTTTTAGAAATGTCTGTTTATCTGTCTGTCTGTTTTTTTTTAAATGTAGCACGGCGAAATTACTTGCCTAGTGCAGTGATGGTAAACACAGTACAATCCAAAAACAATGGCAACCACCGAGTGACACAATATCCATCGCTGGTCGCCGCTGTCATGCCGGCCTGCGAAAGGCTGGATATGCACAGGCTGATCCCGAAACGCGACCCGTGGATGCGAATCACTATTACGGGCTTATTCGCTGTGTACATGGTGGTTGTGACCCAGTCAGGGTGTAAAACCCTACCACCCCGCTTTCGCCATTGCCTCGTTCGTTATTCAGCAGGGTGCACACGAGCAGGTGAGGTTAACTTGGGTGTCTCAAGTCTTTTTTTTTATATCATAGGAGGCAAACGGACAGGCGATGTTAACTTAACACCTGATGTTAAGTGATCACCACCGTCCATAGACACTTGCAACACCAAAGGAGGCGCAAGTGCGTTGCCAACCTGTTTTGGGGGAAAGGGGGAGTAAGAGAAGAGGGAAAGGGAGGGGAGGTGGGCCTCCGGCGCTCTCACTGACCGAACGAAACGCAACAATGCAAGCACTGTTACTTCACGTCGGTTTTCTGTGAGAGGGTGGTACCACCCCGGTCGAGCCGACCCATTCATAATGAAACCAATAGTAGCTTCAGCGTAGCTCTACCACCGTTAAAATGATGATGTTATGATTTTATTCGACACCCCTTACACCCCAAAGTTTGAACACGTATCACTGCTAAGGTACTGCGTTCACGATAAAACATCAAAATCATGAACCATATATATCCTCGAGTAACATTCAGTATTTATTTCGTTAAAATCGGTTCACTCTATCAAAAGTTATTGTAATTTTAATGACGATGCGACTTAAGTGCGAGAGAAAAGTGGATAAGTAAATGGACTTAATACATTCACATGATTTTATCAGTTGTTGTTTTTACATTAGGTTCCACGCCGACGGAGTCGCGGGCACAGCTAATTATCAACAAATTTACGTGTTATGGTCATCTGTTTCTTCACGATTTGCTATATCTGCGACTAACTTACCAAAAATAGTGTGAACTTCGTTTCACCAACTCTTGCAATGTAGGTTATAATATCTCCTTGAACCAGATAATTTTAGATGACCCAGTATCGTTTCAGCTGTCAAGCACTAATATCGAAATCTAAAATTTATACTTTCAAATATATCTTTTATATATATAAATAGACGGACATAAAACATTGCGGTATCTTTTTCTAATAATAATAATAATAATAATATAATTTATTTCAGACTCATCGTTACATACATATTTGAGGGTACAATTAAAGATTTAAAAAAATAGTGTTAGTAATAATAATAAAACAGAAAAATAAATTATAAACAAAATTTCCCCCATCACCATGCATTATCGTGCCATTTGTTTTGTGAAAACATAATGTCGGTAACGTATAATTAAAAACTTTGCTTAAATTATAATTTCACTGAGAAAATACTAACAGTAATAACAATAATGTCAACAGAATACTACGTGCGCTGGTGGACCGGTGGGACTCTCCGATGCTGGCTCGCTGGATACGGCTTCATGCAGTCGTACAGTGAATTTCCACCATTACCGGAGATTCCAGTCGGACCTACCACTTAATGTTACCTGTATAGAGGATATAACATGTGCCCTGTGCCTCCTGAAGTCGCTGTCGGCAGAGGTGACCTCCCAGGGGGATAGGGTTTTGGCGGTGTCCTTTGACATCGCCAACGCCTTCAACACCCTGCCGCATGGGGTCATACGGGAGGCGCTCCGATATTTCGGAGTGCCCCCCTACCTGCGGCGGGTGCTGGAGGCGTACCTCGAAGATAGGGAGGTCGCCTACGTAGACGGCTACGGGAGTATAGTGCGGCGGGCCACAAGGCGATGGGTTCCACAGGGGTCGGCCTTGGGGCCACTCATGTGGAACATGGGCTACGATTGGGTGCTCCGCGGCGTGCTCCCATACGGAGCACGCCTCATCTGTTACGCGGACGACACCCTAGTCGTAGCCCTGTGGGGGGGGAATGGAAGGAAGTGGAGCGCCTGGCCACGATGGCCACAACCCTCGTGGTCAGGCGCATAAGGAGGTTGGGCCTCAGGGTGGCCCTCGAGAAGACCGAGGCCCTACTCTTTCATGGGCCTCGGGCAACGCGAGACTATTTGAAATGAGTGCATAAAATATGTGGAGTGTTTTGAGGCGTTGAATGTGCATCTTGGGTTTTGATATACATCAATATGATTGAGATAATGCTTTGAAAATGTAAACGTACTCAATCTATAATAATAATAATAAAACTCTTTATTGCACACACGTTGAAAATATACAAAAATTAGACATCAGTTTACAATATGTGTACAGTTAGGCGGGCCTTAGATACCGCGCAGCACACTCTGTCTGAGTGTGCTGCGTGGGGGGAGCAGCGCCGCATCCTGGCGGCGGCCGTGGCAGCGAACAGGTTTGGCGAGCGATGGCCTCCTTCTGCGAGGAGGTCGTGTCGCATAAGGAGGTGGCGGAGAGGGCCCGCGAGGCAGACCCTCAAAGTGGCCGTCTCCGCCAAAGGAGGACAGGCAGGAGGAGAAGGCGCTTCGCCCAACTCCTCCTGCCACCGTATCCGGACCTGAGGGGATGGGCCGGGGGGCCCATCTCCTCATTGCACAGGTCCGGCGGACGAGGGGGGGCAGCCGGTGTGTACCCGGTCTGTCCCTCTATAGGTAGGAGCCCGGCGGTCACCTTCCGCCGGGCGGACCGTGGGGGCGGCTATACAAGGTTGATTAGCGTGAACGATCCCTTGCCGCTCCCACAAAACGGTCTATCGGTACACCGTGGGGTTTTAGTCCGTGCGACTCGGACATAACCCACCCTCTCCCCCGGGAGGGTGGCGTATCCATAAGGGATGTCCCCAGGTAAAAAAAAAAAAAAGACGTCGCGAATTGCATGGATCAGGCAACAGCCCAAGCCGAGGTGTGCCGCGCACCCTTGAGCTAGTTGTCAAAGTAAAATCAGTTGAGTGCCTTAAGCGCTCGCCTTCTCAGTCCGGTGAATCTGTTAAGACCCTGCTAGGTAAATAGCGTAGAAAAAAAAAATTACGGGACAACCGTTAAAAATAAGCTAGCTTGCCAAGTTTTAACAATGCGCTGTAGCAACGCATTAACGTATCTACAGGCGTATGTTCGTATAGTCCGCGCCAAACTTTTTGGCCGCTCTGAATATAGCCCTGAGTGTGGACTTGCGCATAATATCATTAAGATTTGAATACAAAACAAAGTAAAAGTAGTATTATAGGAATCTAAATTGGCATTTATTTATCCTTAAGTTGTCTCGATGTTATGCATATAATAGAATACCTAATCTTTATATATAAATTTCTTCTGTGTGTATGTCACTGAACTCCTCCTAAACGGCTGGATCGATTTTAATTAAATTCTGTGTGCGTGTTCCAGTGGATCCGACGATGGTTTAGATTCACAATTGTACCCGGTAGGTGGCGTTGCGGTTGACTTTTAGGATTTTTTTTATTATCAAGGCAGGACAACGTCCGCCAGGTCCGCTAGTATTACATAAATTTGTTATCTACGCAGCTATATTCAGGGCGGCCATAACATTTGACGCGGACTATAATCTACAGTATTACAATATCATTATCTTTTTCATATCTGTGTGTCAATAAATTGTCTTTATTCTTTCTGTTTAGTAATTATTGTAGTTTTTATTGTTATGAAAAAGAAATTGGATACAGTTCTTTTTCAGGAGTACAAATGTTATATAGAAGTATATATTCGTGATACTTAATGCTCCTTAACCCCTCGGCTGATTTTTTAAGAGCCAGTTATCAAAATGTCGGATCACGTTCTTAAGCATCTAGCGAATTCCTTAAAATTATAAGTTTAAATTATACATATTACACTAACTTCTGCCCGCGATTTCGTCCACGTAAAATAATTACTTTGGGCTATCGCTAACTTTAACTTGCGACTTCGTTTACATAGAAGGTGAAAGTATTTTTAAATACGTACGTTAACCCCGATTTTGAAACATTCTTCATTGTTGCTCCGCTCCATTGGTCTTAGCGTTATGGTATATAGCCTATAATCCTTTCTCGATGAATGAGCTATCTAATACTGAAATAATTTGTAGATATAGATTAATATTTGTTATTGTTCAAGTTTTTCAAATTTTGAAGTAAACACGGATTTTGTTTAAACTTATACTGTGAACAGTTTATTGATTTGTGCTTCATGATGTCTACATTCTTAAACCCGTACGGTATGATTACAAAAAAAATTAAATACGTATTGAATACTTGCTTTAAAAAGGTCTCGTATTAAATGCACCGCGGTCGCTGAATGTTCGCTATGTTGCTCTTTTGTCTCGCTTTGGTTACGTTGGGTTAGATTTGCGAAAAATGACAATGTGAACTTGCCTCGGGCGAGCGCGGTGAATTTAATACGAAACCTTTTTAAAGCAAGTATTCAATACGTATTTAACTTCTTTGTAATAACACCGTTATAGTTTTGGAAAGTCTGTAGGTTAAGAACTTCGATCAACAATAACTAGATAAAGGGTCACGTACAAATCGAAGCTAAAAACCGTCAGCGTAATTGTATACTTATATGTAGCTATTTTTTTACTAAGAAATGGAGAAAAAAAGACATAAAACTGTTTTATGTTCAACCTAATTACAACCATAACACCTTGTAATAAAGTCACAAATGTTCAAAATATTATCTAATACTTACGATAAAACGAGCATTGCTATCAGCAACGATTATCCCTCACAAATGAAAAAATAACATAAACAACATTTAGTGTGAATTTAGCCTTAACACGTAATGAATAAAGTACGTTTTCCCGTTATTGTGCGTGTTTGTGTCTGATGAGGCTAAACATTTGTATCACAGGTTTAAAATCAGTAATGTTGTCCAAAATTTGATATTATTAATTAGTTTAAAGCTGAAAATATAACTTATTCAACATGTATTTAGCGAAAGTAAGATACTCCGGTTGTTAAATTGCTTTTTCGGGTATTATTTTTGCATCTTTTGAATACACAGCGGCATGTGAAACGGGCTTACATTGGCTGTGTTTCAAACAAACTAAACAAAATAAGGGCACACATTTCAAGTGAGCTCTTATTTACCGAGACGTATTTTTCGCGCCGACCCGTTATCTAGTTATTGTTGATGGAAGGTTAAGTTTCTAAAATATTTCTCTGGAAGTTTTTGACGGTATCTTAGAATGTCATGTAGTAGATTTTATTCATAATCTTGTGTTATTTAATTGTAATTTTTTTAATAATTGTGGTGTATTGCGCAATATAGTTTGGTTATTCTACACAAGCGAAGTGGATAGGAACTAATACTATGGAACATAAATTCTGATTTTCCAGATAACTCCCTGAAATGTTCTAACAAGAGTGCTACCACCTTATTAGACCATTTAAATGATCCCAAGAAACTTGTAATGTCATATGAAATAAATATATATCAATATCATACCGACCGACAATGGCAGCAATAATGTAGTAAAAGATTGGTTGCCAAAAATAAAACGAAATATTTCTCTGATTTTTAATACATTTTTGGTAATTTGGGAAACAAGATACATATAGCCAATATATGTATTTGTTTAGGCTAAAATGGTTAAGAAGCATTGAAATGCACAGCGGTATTATCCGTCCTTCTTTTAATCCGTCAAGTGTCATATTTCCTCCCCCCAACCCCCTCACCGGTGCTTAAGTCAGTCCGTAAACATAATAACTACCTACACTACAGGCGCACATCTCTGTGAGCGACTGTTAATAATAAATTACATCATAAACGTTCCTTAATATAATTAGAGAGTCTAAGTGAAAGGTGCGAACCGAAGTGTTAGTGAAACAAGTGGAGGCCTCCTACGACCGTGATAACAGCCGAAAGGTGAGTCCTATTTTTCCCCATATCTTTCCGACCGCTGTGCATTCTTAGCGATCACCAAAAAAGCATCACGCCGCATTATAAAACCATTCTGTTCATTACAACCAGCGTTTACAGTATTTGATATATGAAGAAAAAGCTTTGTTACTCTTAACATGGTCGAATTTTGACCACTGGGCAACCATTAGTATTTACAAATCTGTAATTTTGATAATATGATTTATCGCGTCGTATTCGCCACCAACGCTGCACAATGCTAAATTACATATACGGCGCTGAATTGATAAACAGAGTATTTCAATGAATGTAAGGTATCATCTTAAAAAAAAGACATCAATATACTATATACCATTTATTTCACTTAATTTATATGTACAATGTTTGATTTTTAACCCCTAGACACATTAATTTCGCAGATAAATATAACTATAAATCTTCTGTCCCTATTACAAGAAGAATGGTGTAGGGGGTGAAGGGTCAAAGGGTTTAATATATATTTTAGACAAAGGTAAATACGATTTTTATCACTATATTACACAAATAATAAATATTTATAATTTTAGTTACAATTTTGAGTTCTTACTAGCACTGGCCCGCGACTTCATTTGCACGGTTTATATTTATTGAATTGACAACTTCTTTAGTAACGTTGAACGGTTTTTGCCAGGTGATAAATGTATAATTTTGCGTGATGACATACTAGTAAGTGAGACCGACCGTTCTGCTCTTTGCATCAGATTAGCGACGCGTAGTATACAGGCCTGTGTACATCTACATCGGTTTTTTTTTGAGACTACGCATCTCATCATATGTATGATATCTTAAGCAACTGTATAAAAATGTGTATAAATATTGCTCCGAGTGCCAATAGATGTGATAACCGGGCTACTGTTAATAATTTCAGTAGGTGTAATACTAGAATTAATTTAAAAGTTCAAAAGGGGACACAGTTATTTAATTGTTTTGAGTTTTCACTTCTATCAGCAGTCCTTATGAGTACCTCAACTTTTTTTATCATTTTGTTAGGCAAACAATAAAGTTTTATAATTTTTATTACACTTTTGTATTCTTATTAGCCTTGGCCCGCGACTTTTAATTTGACACGCTACATTATCTTCATGTAATTGTATTCTATACAAATACTAGCTGACCCGTGCAGCTTCGTCTGCATCAAATAGGTTATTACCGGTTCCAATTTTATTTCCAAACGCGAAAAATCTTAAAAAACTTAAAACCCGATTGTGGCGTAACTTATCGGGTCCAATTGTGACTCGAAACTATACTATATATATATTGGCAAGGAATGTCTTCCCGATATCCACTGGGTTGCTCCTTTGACCCTCACCTCCACGCCCCATTTACTACATAATATATATTTACCTAAATAAAACGTAATCTAATATACCTTTCTAACAGTGAAATAATTTTTAAAATAATTGATCAGTTATCGAGTGGGATGGAAAATTATTAATCATTAAAATAACTATTCAAAAATAGGGGTTGGTGTTAAAAGGGTGAAAATTTAGGGTTGTATGTATTTTTTAATGCCTCATTATAACAAAATAAAATAAAAAAAAAAATGTTAAAAAGAAAAATAAATAAATGTTAGGGGTGGACAACCCTTATTACTTAGGGGTATGAAAAATAGATAGTAGCCGATTCTCAGACCTATGGAATATGCATATAAAATTTCATAAAAATCGGTCAAACCGTTTCAGAGGAGTATGGTAACTAACACTGTGACACGAGAATTTTATATATAAGAAAATTATAAAGAGGTAAAGTTTGTGAGTTCGTGTCGTTCGTTGTAGGGGGTAATCTCAGGAACAACTGATCCGATTTGAAAAATTCTTTCAGTGTTACATAGCTCATTTATCGAGAAAGGTTATAGGCTATATATCATAACGCTAAGACCAATAGGAGCGGAGTACCAATGAAGAATGTTTTAAAATAGGGTTTTTTTCCTGTTGAGAGCTTCCGCTGTCTATTAGCGTTAGCCCAAAGTAACTATTCCACGCGAACGAAGTCGCGGGCAGAGGCTAGTGGTTTATATTTATTTTAAGTTAATAATGACTTAAAAATAATATATTTAATATTTTTCTTACACCATTCTTCTTTGATGATTCAACAAATACACATAGATTAGTAGAAACGATTTGAAAATCTGTAAAAAAATATTATTATGTACAGCATTTGAATCCTATTTCAGTTATTATGGAAAATATATATATCTCTTTTAGTTAAATTAATAAATATCGTTATTTTTCTTATTATATAAATATTAAATATATATTTTACATTTGAAAATGGGCTAAATCTAATTTTAATGGTTCATATAACATGCTTAATTGAAATGGTGACTTCTTTAAGCGTGTTCATCGGTATTTTTAGCTGAAGATAAATTTATAATTTCGTGTCAAAATATGCCAGTAAGCATGACCACGTCTGCGACTGCGCCAGACTAGCGCCGCGTAGTATAGGGGCCTGTGTATATGTAATTTAGATTTTTTACAACTCATCATACGTTTTATTGAGCAATAGACTTTATAAAAATGTACATAGTTATTGCTCCGAGTGCCAATAATTATGAAAACCACACTAATTAATAATTTCAGTAAACAAATTCTGAAATTTAAATACCATTATTCACACTATAATTAGTATGACAATGAAAATGTTTTGAGTTTTCACTTCTATTGGCATTTCTTATGACTGCCTCGCCTCTTTTTTAAGATTTCCAGTTTTTATACACCGGGAACGAAGTTCAAATGTTGCCGTTCCAAAGGTGTTTAGTTTGTTATTTATGATCTTCGTATTTTTTTATATGTACAAAATATGAGGATGTTCAAAAATAACGTGATATTTATGTAATGGTTAAAATTGTATTTAACTCATTTATAAATGTAAAGAGTCATGGAACGTTTTTATATGTTATATACAATGATATTATAACTATGTAGATGCGTCATAAGCGCTTGTTAAAACTTAGCTAGTTAGCTTATTTTTGACAACTGCCCCGTCAATCCGCCCGTATCTAACAACATATAACTATTTCTTTTTCACCACCGATATCGAGAATATGCCATCTTACTTCCACATTGTATCTAAGACAGCGTGGAGTTACAATATTACTTTACGTATGTGTGCGTTATCGTGCCATTTTTTTGTCAAAATATCATTTAAGTAACGTATCTTTAGTTATAATATCACTGGTTATATATTTAGGAATCAGTAATAATTATTTACACAGAATTTCAATAATCATTTCATTTTTCCGTCATTTAATATTAAAGTACATTTTTTTTCTTTTTAAAGAATACAAAATAGCTTTATACAGCTTCAATCTACATTAATAAATCCTTCGTTTTATTCATACTTGATAAATAAAACACGAGAGTGCGAAAAGCTTTCGTCTCGTTATACCATTATAACCTATAAATTATTTTTACATTCATATATGGAAATTCCTATGATAATTTTCATAACCTGACGAATAAGTTACATTATCAACTTACTTACATTTATACTTATATTTATTTAAAATTAAGGTATGTTTTGGTAGCAAAAAACTTCGAAATTCGATCATTTTTACAATAATACTACAAAGTGACGTAAAAGGAAACAAAGTGTAATAGAAAACAAGGAAGACCGGCTAACTAAGCGATTATTATTATGTCAGCATAACCGAAATTCTCACGACAATGCCTCTTTTTCCTCAAACAATACACATAAAGAATTTTCATAAATTAGCCACCAAATTTTGATGCTAATCAAAATCAATTTCATATTTACGACATACGCTTAATGAAGTAAAATTTATCGTTTCAGTATTCTTTAACTTCGTTGTATTTGACTCCCTCAAACAAAGGACGTAAAGAATATTTCACTTCACAAATTCAATTACTGCGCAATAGTTAGCCACCAATTTTGGTGCTACAAAAAAAATGACTCAAAATTCACAACAACATATGATTTGTAAAGCAGAAATTATCTTTCCAAATTGCTTAACATATTATTTTTATTTTTAATTTGGTCTCTAGAACAGTAGTTGGGACAAACTTCTTGATAGATTTTCAGCTTTTTTTTATGTTATAAAAGGCAAACGAACGGGTTTGGGTGAAATGGGTTTTAATATCTAAAGGCTATTATAGGGTGGGTCAATATGTGAACGATTGTGACGTCTGGAAATGACGCCCCTCTCTGTGGATCCACTAATAACAAATGTAACTATTTATGTTTCGTAAAAATATATAACATGAAAAGAAAAACTAGATCGAGTTTCATGCCGGTTCTTATCGATGACTGGGTTGTTTTCCGAACCGGTAGTAACTTTGATGTTCATAAGCGCCTTTTCAGGGCCTAAATTGAATAAAGGATATTTTGATTTTGACCTGATGTTAAGTGTTCACCGCCGTCCATAGGCACTAGCAACACCAGGGTAGTCGCAAGTGCATTGTCATCCTGTATTTGGAGGGAGGGAAGGTGGGCCTCCGGCGCTCTCACTGACCGAAGGAAACGCAACGATGCAAGCATTATTACTTCACGTGAGTGTTTATGTGGGTCGGGTGGTAGTACCCAGGGCGAGCAGAGCCATTCCTTCTGCTGAAACCAGTAATAGCTTCAGCGTGGTTCTACCACCTCACAAACTTGCTGACAGCTTTGCGAAAGATTAGAAAACCATAACACGTATAAATATTATAACTATTTTAAAATTAAGAACCCAGTGTTTATGACGTCAATATAATATAAACAACATATTATTTAAAGAAAAAGAAAAAAGTTTTTTTAAAGAAAAAATGTAGTTGAATGATATGTATAAAAAAGTTACGAGTCGATATATAATCTGCATAGTATATCGGCTTTCTATATCCACGGGTAACGCATCGGAAATTCGTACCCCTCATGGCAGATAGGTGCCGAAATGTCATCATTATTTACTCATCATACCTTTGGGGATAACACTATAAACAAATATATGAACAATATTCACTTTATTTATGTGGGAATTAATGAACTAATAAAAATATTTTAAATTGAATATTTTATATATTTGTTTCTACTTTTGATCCGTACAATCATGGATGGCTTAAATGATTTGTATCCGTTTCATTGCAGCTTCAAAAAAAAACCATAGTGGAATGATTTGTGTTTTTGGATACCTGAATCATATGATATAGCAATCTTCAAAAGAAGAGTGAATGTGCATTTACTGTGTGAACGCGTTATATACTAGGCCTCGTCCTCACTTTACATCAGGTGTGACTGAGGTCATACGTCGCACAGTATACTATAAAAAAACAAAAAAAAAAACCGTGAAAAAAGGTTACTATGTTAGGACTACGACTTGTAAACAGTTTAAAATCAAATTAAAGATTACTTCTCGCGATTTCATGTTTTATCAATCACCCCACATTTAAATAAACATTCGATATACAATTATTTGTCGACTTTCATTCTACACTAGCTTCTGCTCGCGACTTCGCTTGGAATAGTTCTTTGGGCCAACGGTAACTCCTAGCGGAAGCTCTCAAAATGAAAAAAAAACCCCATTTTGAAACATTCTCCATTGGTGCTCCACTCCTATTGGTCTTAGCGTGATGATATATAGTCTATAGACTTCCTCGATAAATTACTTATATAACACTGAAAGAAATTTTCAAATCGGACTAATAGTACATGAGATTAACGCGTTCAAAGAAACAAACAGACCCACCAGCTTTATAATATTAGTATAGATAACCTCCGGATTCGAATCTGATAATACTTGGAAATAACGTACGATTTTGATTTTTTCGCAGTCACAGAAATATATATATCAAGAGAAAACAGATGACAAACTATTAAAAAAACATCAATATTTTATAAAAATAAATTAAATTTGTAATCCTAAGTAGAGTAATAGATATTTATAGTCAGTTTAGTAAGGGCCAAAGATGGCAATATCATAGTTAAGGACCTAATAGTAGGGCAACCTACTTGGTGGAATATACCAATGTTTGTTTTACAAGAAAACGTTAGGACACTAAAGTAACGCATAGATAACTCTATACGTAAGTATTAAACTCCGTAGAGGCAGATCTGTATGACATTAACCAGAGTTAAAATCTAGTAGGCTATTGATTGCATGAAAGCTTTAGTCAAGGAACAGTTAGTATAATCGCTAGCAGGAATCCGAGTGCATATTTGTTTTCTGTATAATTTTTTTTTTTTACCACCGTCCATGTACACTAACAACACCAAAGGAGTTGCAAGTGCGTTGCCACCCTTTGGAGGGAAGGGTTAGGGGAGGAAGAGGAGAAAGGAGAGGGGAGGGGAGGTGGGCCTCCGGCGCTCTTACTAACCGAACGAAACGCAACAATGCAAGCACTGTTACTTCACGTCGGTTTTCTGCGAGAGGGTGGTACTACCCCGGTCGAGCAGACCCATTCATGCTGAAACCAGTAATAGTTTTAGCGTGGCTCTACCACCATTAATGTAAGCTGTGGAAATTGGTCCACGCGGTAACACAGAGTTCGAATTTTAATTGCGATGATATAATATTTTATACAGGGGATGTAAATAAACTGGCTTATTTCAACTGATCCGGAGAAAAAAATTCCTTATAATATTCCTTTTAAATTTGCATAGTGCGTAGAATATTTGTTGCTAAAATAAATCGGCTTACGTATATCAATGTAAAAAATATTCATATAATGGATTTAAGCCGGTTGATCTCCAATAGAGAGAACGTTTATATATCATTTTGGGTAATTTTCGAAATATGTTATTTTAATAACCAAGCTAAACGTTTGACCAGTAATCGCAATGACATTTCTAATAATGTTACCTAGCTAAAGACGTACATAATATAATCGACGATTCTATTGCGTCATACTTCTAGAGTAAAAACTTCTAACCCTTTATTTGTAGGTGGAGCCATGCTGAAGCTATTACTGGTTTCAGCAGTCGGCTCGCCCGGGGTACTACCACCCGACCCACAGAAATACCGACGTCCAATAACAGTGCTTTCTTGTTGCGTTTCTTCTGATAATTTCACCTTACCAGGCTGAAGCAGGGGCCGTTTTTCAGGTAAAACAGCAGGTTCGATCCCTGGTCGCCCCTACCATGCGGCTGACGGTACACTGTGGGGTTTTAGTCCGTGCGAGTCGGACATAACCCACTCTCTCCTCCGAGAGGGTGGCTTATCCATAAGGGATTTTCCCACGTTAATAAAAAAAAAAGTGAGATCGCCGGAAGTGCACCCCCCCCTCTCCCTCTCCCTTCCCCTCTCCCCGCTCCAACACAGGATGGCAACGCACTTGCGATTACCCTGGTGTCGCTATTGTCTATGGAAGGCGTTGATCACTTACCATCAGATGACCCGTCTGTTCGTTTGCCCCCCATAATATAAAAAAAAATGTATTAGACTTAGAGACTTGATTCTAGGTTCTCTAGGCTAGTAATTCTCGGTATTAGATATTAAATGCAGTTCTACGCATTAATGTACACTTTTCATATTTGTATATATATTAAAGCAATTTAATACATTATTAAATGTTCTTTGTTTGTCTGTATTTCATTGTCGAGCGGTTTTCCGTTTCTATTTACGACAATGAAGAGGAAAAACCGATGTTATTTTTTACCGTACAGTTTCTTATCTGCGTCGGTCAGGGAAGATTACCTCAAATGACGTCTCACGTAAACGATTTTTTTATGCCCATAATATAATTTTCCCTGTTATTTCGTATTACGAGATCCTATTAATTCTATAATTTATCATGGTATTCCAATGTTATAAACTTTCGAGTTAAGAAAATGTTTGCGAAATCATTGAAAATTAGATGGAAAGATCTCCATATAAGAAAGTGAGTGGGATCGTATACAGTAAAGATATCTAGAAATATACGAATAAAATTAACAGATCGGTGAGACATGTATTTAATTACATGGTCTACTTCAGTATACCCATGCGAAGTCGGGATGGAGTGTTAGTCTCATATAAAACATTACTGTTTGTCTGTTTCAGAAAACTTTAATGGTCGATATCCAATATGATGCATCCATATTATAAAGAGGTAAAGTTTGTGAGTTTGTGACGTAGGGGGTAATCTCGGGAACTACTGTTTTTTTTTGTTTACATTCTTGCGTTTCGTTCGGTCAGTGAGAGCGATGGATATCCACTCAGCCTCCCCTCCCACTCCTACCTCTCCCCTCTTCACCTTCCCCCATACACAGGCTGAGAATGCACTTGCAAAGCCCTTGGTGTTGAATCGGTTCACTCTATCAAAAGTTATTGTAGTTTTTATGACGACACGGCGTAAGTACGAGGGAAAAGTAGATGAATGAATGGACTTAACACATTCGGATGACTGTATTAATCGCTGTTTTTTACATAAGTTTCCACGCAGACGAAGTCGCGGGCACAGCTAGTCCATTTATAAGTCGTTATGACGTCAAAGGAAGGATTTATATTTTAAGCTATCTACACCTAAAACCTAAATGCCTAATTGCAAAGCTCTCTTTTTTATTCACAGACGCGCCCGCATACATATATAATACTAGACGAGACGAACATAACCACGTTCAAATGTGAGAGTTTTAGCCATTTAGGCTACAGACTGCCCTAAATAGTCTGATAGACATATAATACGTACATAGCTCTACTCCTGCACAATAAAGATAAACCGTATTACTACAAAAAAGTTAAATACACATTGAACTATTGCTTTAAAAAAGTTTGATCACAAAAGAGTGTCTTACCCTTGTTTACTGATGGACACTATTTAAATCTAATTATAGTCTACCACTTGTCTAAATTGACGACGAGGCCACTGACGAGGGGCCGACACCTGCTGGGGAATAGACTTAGTGCCAGTTCGGCAGCTTCTGCGCCCCGGCTTATAGGTGATTGAAGGCACCATGGGGTTTTAGTCCGTACAAGTCGGACATACCCCACCCTCAGCTGCCCGGTTAGGGTGGGACTCCGTAGGGATTTCCGTATGTTAAAAAAAGGCCACTATTGTTGTAATTTATTGTATCTGTTTGCCGGCAAAAGACTTTTCGTAGTAAATTATACATTTCGTGGGTATAATTAATTAGGTATAAGTAAATATATATCTTTTTTTATATCATAGAAGGCAAACGAACTGGCGCGTCACCTGATGTTAAGTGATCACCGCCGTCCATAGATACTAGCAACACCAGGGGAGTCGCAATTGCGTTGCCAGTGTTTGGGGGAATGCGGAGCGAGGGAGGGGGGAGGATAGGTGGTCCTCCGGCAATCATTGCAACAATGCAAGCACTGTTACTTCACGTCGGTGTTTTTGTGAGGGTGTTGTACTACCTCGGGCGACCCCCGACCTATTCATGCTGAAACCAGTTACAACTTCAGCGTGGCTCTACTACGTACAGACAATAGTAAGTATTTTGGAGATTAATAAGTAAATCATAACCTATATATTTAATATGAGCATATACTGTTATTCCACTACACGCAATTTTTGAGTGATGAGATTGCATTGAACAAATGTTATTTATTACAACAAAAAAAAAATTAAACCAGATTTATAGCTAGAGACCGCTTAGACACCTTTTTTATTTTAAACATATGCTCAATAAGACAATTTTATATCATAGGAGGCAAACGAACAGGTGGGTCACCTGATGTTAAGTGATCATCACCGTCCATATACACTTGCAACACCAGGGGAGTCGCAAGTGCGTTGCCAGCCTGTGTGGGGGGGAGGGGAGAGGAAGGGAAGGGGAAAGTGGAAGGGGAGGGGAGATGAGTCTCCGGCGCTCTCACTGACCGAACGAAACGCAACAATGCAAGTACTGTTACTTCACGACAGTTTTCTGTGAGAGGGTGGTACCACCCCGGGCAAGCCGACCCATTCATGCTGAAAGCATTAATAGCTTCAGCGTGGCTGTACCACCTCCAAAATGTGCATTAAAATAGGATTTAAGTACACCACAGTTTATTATTAACTAGCTGTGTTCGCGACTTCGTTCACGTGGAACCTGATGTACAAAACAATGACTAATAAAGTCACCTGAAGGTATTTATAGTCCATTCGCTTATCTACTATTCTCTCATACTTAAGTCGCGGCGTCATTAAAATTACAATAACTTTTGATAGAGTGAACCGATTTTAATGAAACAAAGACTAAGTTACTACCGAGGATATGCTTTATGATTTATTGTGAGCCTAGTACTTTAGCAGTGATGCGTGTTCATACAAATAGACATACAGACAGACATTTTTTTAAATGATTGAAATGTAATCTATTACTTATTTCTAGACACGTGGAACAATTTTTTTTCACGAAAATCGTAAATGTTCATACACGTTAGATTTATGTTCTTATTTATGTACTGATTGTTAAGTGAATAATTTTGATGTAGATATAAACATATTTCCTTTGGTAAAGTCGAGTAAAGATCTCATATAATCTGCCATCTTTGTGATGTGTCAATAAGTAATAGATACACTATTCTCATCCACTTCAACTAATATTGAATGTAGAATATGGTATTTTTGTTAATTATTATGTAAATAAGTTGTAATTATTCACTTGTCTTTACTTCCTTCCCTTGGAGGTTTACCTTCATAATCAACGATAAATTTCTCAAGAACAATGATAAATTTCTTTTATAACAAATCGATGATTAATATTAATAATAAAAACCATCGAAATATCTCACGATAATGATATGTTCTTTGGGGTAATTTCACTTTAAGTTTGCAGTTAGAATAATAGGTGAAAGGATTTCTGTTGTTAGTAGATTGTCAGAAGAGGAGTTAGGAGTCACATGTCGATTCTCAATTCTAACAATAAATTATGATTGGTCGCCAGGTTGCGGTCTTATTAAGGTCGGTTATACATAGTCATAGGCCGTCGTAGTAGCTAAATGCAGGATTGTATGTTACTTTGGGTCCGGCGAACGAGGGGGGGCAGCCGGTGTGTACCCGGTCTGTCTCTCTATAGGTAGGGGCCCGGCGATCACCTTCCGCCGGACGGACCGTGGGGGCGGCTATACAAGGTTGATTAGCGTGAACGATCCCTTGCCGCCCCCACAAAACGGTCTGTCGGTACACCGTGGGGTTTTAGTCCGTGCGACTCGGACATAACCCACCCTCTCCACCGGGAGGGTGGCGTATCCATAAGGGATTTCCCCACGTTAAAAAAAAAAAGGGGACTTTGTTTTATACTATGTAATGATGATGATTAATATTAATTATAAAAACCATTGAAATATCTCACGATAATGATATGTTCTTTGCGGTAATTTCACTTTAAGTTTGCAGTTAGAATAATAGGTGAAAGGATTTCTGTTGTTGGTAGATTGTCAGAAGAGGAGTTAGGACAGGATTCTCGTCAATAACAATAAATTATGATCGGTCTCAAGGTTGCGATTAAGCCATACGCTTATTAGATATATACATAGTTATAGCCCGTATTAGGTAAATGCAGGCTTGTATGTTACTTCATAAACGTTTAGTTAAAGACTAAAAAAAAAAGAATTCTAAGAGTGATATTTTAATTGAACCATTGATGGTTAAATAATAGCTGGTTGACTTTATAAATGGTAATGGTTTTTAATGCTAAGCTTTCTTTCAAAGAGATACATTGATGGTAGAAAATTACTTTAATGCTTTACTTAACCGCCTTAAAATTTGGAATTTTGCCAAGCGTTTATCGGTGTGCTTCTAGAGCTTTTGCGTATTTGTTATACGCTGCTTACTGCTTGCTTGGTTAGCCACCTTCATGTTTGGAAATTTGCCGAGCATTTACTGATGTATTTTGGAGACTTTACATATTTGTTATACACTGCTTATTCATTTAGGAGGAGGTTGAGGTCAGATGCTAACTTGTTAAACAATAGATCTAATGCTACAACCATTATAATTACTATCACTTAATAAACCATATTGATCTTCCTTTTATCCTTAAGCTGGCAACTGTTCAAACTACGATTAAACTTCGATTTAAAACCTTTCTCACCAGTATCGAACATGTCGCGAGAATCATTCCGCCTGTAATCGCACGAATCGCTATGCCTCTCTTCCAGTTTTTCTCCGTGCGGACCTAAAAAGCAATCGTAGTAGGGCTTGCAGTCGATGCTGTTTGTACTTTTAGCGATGTAGCGTTCGTTACCAACGTCACGGACTAATAGGCCTTTATCCTGTCAATCTTTGCACACGTCTGTGGTCAGAGTGAACCTTGCCGAATCGCTGATAGAATCATCTCTGACTTTCGGTCGACGGTTACCGTTCATGTGTTCGATGAAGGATGTATTCTTGTTGCGTGCGTAGTCCCGGTGGATGTTGTGCTTTGATGGGGATAGGTTTGTTAGGCGGTAGCTGACACAAGAGTCGTTTCTTCGGACGACCGCTGTCCTAGCGGTACCGGTTCGAGAGCTGCCGATCGGTGCGAACGAGGCACCGTTGTGTTCTTGCGGCGCGGTGTGGCAACAGCAGAAGCATTTGAAGTAGGACCTGTGGAACTCGCGTCGGAACTTCCCTGCAACAATCGAAAAGATTTCGGTGCGTAAAGGAAATCGTGCTTTATTGTGATCACGGTTAGGTGAGAGTTTTTATTAGCAGCGTGTATATGTGCTTACAAAGTGGGATAAATAAGATTGTAGTAAATAATTTCAAAAATGTTCAGGCGTTTGTAATTGTTAAGCCTACTAGTCAAGTTAAGTCAATTTTTAAAAACAACCGTATTGATAAAGGTATACGGTATACATTTGTATGCTTTTTGCTAAACTAATAAGCTGTCTTATGTATAGTATTGTGGTACGAACACATACTGTATGTTTCTAGAAAGTTTTAAAAAATCGCGTCACTTGTATAAATTAATCTATACTTAATATTATAAAGATGAAGAGTTTGTTTTGCTTGAACGCGCTAATCTCAGGAACTACGGGTCTGATTTGAAAAATTCTTACAGTGTTAGATAGCTTAGATATAGTTAGATATAGTCTATAGTCTATATCATCACGATATGGCCAATAGGAGCGGAGCACCAATGAAGAATGTTTCAAAATATTTTCTTACCTTCTACTTAAACGAAGTCACGAATTATAATTAGTCTTAAACCAAAGTAACTATTCCACGCGAACGAAGTAGTAAATAAACTATAAAGTTTGCTCTGAACATATAAGCAATTTTTTTTTTAAAGCTTTGTAGGTGTTAGCTTTGAATACAATCTCATCTTATCTTAAACTAGCTACTACCCGCGACTTCGTTCTCGTGGAAGTTACTTCGGGCTAACGCTAACATGCAGCGGAATCTCTCAAAAGGAAAAAAACCCGATTTTGAAACATTCTTCATTGGTGCTTCGCTTCTTTTGGTCTTAGCGTGATTATATATAGCCTATAGCCTTCATCAATAGATGAGCTATCTAACACTGAACGTAGTCCAGTGAAGCTGTTAAGACCTTGCTTGGTCAATAGCGGAGTCAGTTCGAGAAAAAAAAAAAAATCTAACACTGAAATAATTTTTCAAATCGGACCAGTAGATCTCGATATTACCCCTTACAACTTCACAACTTTTTTTTTTTTTTTTTTTTTTTTTTTTTTTTTTTTTTTTTTTTTTTTTTTTTTTCGAACTGACTATGCTATTGACCTGGCAAGGTCTTTACAGCTTCACCGGACTACCATCTTACCTCTTTATAATATTAGTACTGATGACAATATAGTTTAAGATGGTAGATGAGCGAAACTTTGATGAGCCAGCTCTCATGTGCAACTGCCGTAATCAACTAATAAGTGCTTAACGATAGATTTTCAAGTAACCAGGTCAGTTTTGAGGTGAGTCAAGAATTCATACCACCAAGCTCTGGTTTTATCACAATTCTTTCCTTCATTTACTCGCAAGGATTTGTACCTACATCAGTCGATGTCGTATCCGAAGAAACTATGAAATAAGTCATCAACGTTTTAAAATCATATCGCTATAGTTCACGTATTCCTTTATTTAATAAATACTATTTATATCTATAGATTCTATGATGTTTATGACTTTGTTAATCATTGTTTTTTACGTAAGCTTCCACGTAGACGAAGTCGCGGGCAAAGCTAGTTTATTTATATAATAGACTAGCGGGCCCGGTGAACGTTAATACGCCCTGATAATAAAAAAAACTTTGACGTATTATATATACCTAAACCGTCCTCATGAATCACTTTATCTACTGTTGAAAACCGCATGAAAATCCGTTCAGTAGTTTTTGGCTTTATTGCGAACAGACAGAAAGACAGACTGAATCACGTAGCAGAGGGCTTTGTTTCAAAAAATTTTTAAATGTAAAATTTCAAATTGTAAGATTAAACACAGTTTCATAGACATAATAAAAAAAAAGTTGATAACGCGTATAAAAAGCTACCAAAACAAAATTACTCTTAGAATAGCGAGCCAAAAATAAAAATTCAAGATACGAAATTAACACATAAAGCGTAAGGCGAAAAAATATACACTAAAAATGTATTTAAATAAAGACACAACGTAAGCCACAAATATTTTCAATATTGGAAAAAGGATTCTGATAAAATCCCAACAGTATTGATATTCTGATTGATGAAGAATTTATTTCTGAGGGTAAAATGTTTAATATCTCGCTTCTCCTTATTTAATTATAAAAACATTGAAACATGGATTTATCAATCGGTTACTTTGTACGTTCTTCGAGAAAATATTGAAATTTCATGACATGGTAATAAAAGACACTAACAACACCAGGAGAGTTGAAAGTGCGTTGCCAGCCTTAGTTTGAGGAAAGGGAAAGGGGGGAGGAGGAGAGGGGATGGGTTAGAGGAGGTGGGCCTCCGGCGCTCTCACTGACCGAACGAAACGCAACAATGCAAGCAATGTTACTTCACGTCGGTTTTCTATGAGAGGGTGATAGTACCCCGAGCGAGCCGATCAATTCATGCTGAAACCAGTAATACCTACCTACCTCTTCTAGTATGGATCTCATAAGAAGAAAATAAAGGGAAAGGGTTTCGGTAGGTGGTAGAGCCACGCTGAAGCTATTACTGGTTTCAGCATGAATGGGTCTGCTCAACCGGGGTAGTACCACCAGACCCACAGAAACACTGACGTGAAGTAACAGAGCTTGCATTGTTTGTTGTGTTTCGTTCGGTCAGTGACAGCGTAGGAGGAACACCTTCCCTCCCCACTCTCACCTTCCCTCCCCACTCTCCCCTCCACCCCCCAAACACAGGCTGGCAACGCACTTGCGACTCTGGTGTTGCTAGTGTCTATGGACGGCGGTGATCACTTAATATCAGGTGTTGTTCGTTTGCTTCCTATGATATAAAAAATGCTCTACCTATAGATTTATACGTAGGAATTAGCTAACTCTCATTCGTTCCGTTAGGCCTTTTTTTAAAACATGATAAAAATTCGATCGAATCTAAAAAGTATATAGCCTAAAACCATCTAGGGAAAATTCTGCATAAAATGCTTATATCTACCGAAAATTCTGCATCGAATGTTTATAGTCCTTAACCGATATATTGAGTAGTGTTCACGTAATTGAGGCTCAAAAGAACTGTATTTTCATTCTAGATTGTTAGAACCAGGGCTTTTTTGTGGGGACACGTTAAAGGGAATTTCGAATATCGAAAAATTGTTATAAGAGTTTGAATATTTTTTTTTTTTATTGGATAATTTTAACAGATCAAAGTTATCCAAATACAAAATGTAATCTATCTTTTCGAACAGTTACAGCGTCGCACGGTTGTTTGTCACTGTAGCAGACGGTCGGACGTAGAGCACTAAAAAATATGGAGGTCATAATTTTACAAAACATTAAACGTTACTCGATTTCTCTAATGAAAATCAATAGAAATACATAAATGCACTTTATAAATTGGGCTTATAGTTTAAGAGTAAACATAAAACTATGAATATCTATTGATTTTAACATTATATGCTACAAGTACCTAAAATGTTCATTTTTTCACTTTTTGAGATACAAAGAACTAAGGACTTTCGAAAATTAGCGTTCCTCAAAAATGGAGTGACAAAAAGGCCTGATTAGAATTATCGCTGTTTTCCTAAAGAGTTGTTACGAGTAATACATATCTGAATTTGCCAAACTCAAGCGGTATCTTTAAACTTCGGTTATTGTCTTGCTTTTGGGAAATACATGATTAGAGGGCGGGTCTATTTAGGTAAGTCAATTAAATGATTTATATGTGTAACCAGTAATAGCTAGAACCATTAAAGAAATTATTTTGTATTTGTCTTTGAGTGATATTATGGCAAAAGTTTTTTGGGTAAAATTATATAAAGGCAAAGTCATTTATCTTACTTATATAAAAATGTGTGCAATATTAAAGAAAAATAAAACTGTTGAAGAAGAGTTATATGTTGAAGCGATTGTTTCTCAACTTCTGAAAGTCGCGATCCCTCGAGTCAGACATAAATATTATATAACAAAAAATCTCCAAAGTTACTTTATTAGTTTTAAAACTAAAAAAATTGCAGTTAGGAACTAAGATCTCTCTTGGGACCCGCGACCCCCTTGGTTGAGAATGTAAAGTTATATTATAAAGAAAAAATGTTGAATCGATGCTACGCTTTGATCTATTCCAAAAAATATATACAGTGTGATCTAATTCTATTGTATATTTTTTTATTTATCAAATAGTCTGTGATATGGAAAACACCGAGTAATATAGTTCATAAAATTGGTAAAAATATTTAATTAAAACCCCCAGCTCTAGTTTTATCGATTTCCTGGAATAAATCTACCACATCTTATTAGAAAAAAAGCGAGTGAGTCAGTGAGACAAAACATATTAGAGTGAAGTTCAAAATTATGAACAGAATGACGTACAGTTGCAATCACACAATCGTGCTCTAAAGGAAATTGGTCGCAAACTCAATTAATGAATCTTAAATAACTTATACTACTTTCCAGGTCTGGAACATTACACATAATAGTATAAATACAGTTGTGAGAGTCAAACAGCGGTTAAACAAACGTTTAAAGATTAAAAACCCAACGGTGTTAATTTTATATATATAGTAGGACTCTAAAACCCTTTTACGCATAATTACACTTAATATAAAGTTACCCAATTTACGGGAGATAGGTAAAATCAACGGTAAATGTTATATTTATTAAAAGATGTGACTAAAATGCTATTTAAAAAATACGATTCTATTATTTTGCTGTTTTGTCCGAGTAAAGATTACAATATTTCAAAATTTTCTAAAGTCATAGGAAATGTTACAAGCAAACATGATATTATGATAACCAATTCTTGAAAAAAAAAAGTATGACAACACTAGCTTTTAGTCGCGTTTTTTCTATACAATATAGATATAATCTAAACTCACGAATAGTATAGTTTTTCTGGGTGGAAGGTACTCTATATCCATTTTTATGGACTTAAAAACGTGCATTCAACATTTAATGATGATCTGTTGAGTATTTAAGGTGTGAAAAGGTAAAAACCAAACGCACTTAAGTATTTACAATATTAGAACGTATTGTCTGTATCGATATCACGTTCTGAATGTCCCCTCTTGAAGTTCGCATTAAATAAACATGATCATTAAAACATTTAATTCAAACGTATCTCTGCTCTAGACAAAAATACGTTTCACTGAATTTCAGTATAAAATGGAAATTTCGGGCTTCAAAGCCACGCATCGACAATAAAATACGTTTTGTTATGCATGAATTCATAATCCAGAAACGTACTCGACAAAAATATTGGGGGGGTAATTAAAATAATGTATTTACAATCGAATATTCTATAAATATATTTTCTAATATACAATATAAGATATTAGGTTCTTTTGTTGTATAACTTGACAATGATTTTAATGAATATTTTTGTCCTTTATTTATGTATTGTATAGCTGGGTTATAAACTATTTAATTGTGGCTTTACTTATAAACTTAATTGAATAAAATCAATACCTTCTTTGGCTTAATTTTATTTTAGCGATATTGTTTTAATTTGGACAGTTTTAAGTAAAGATATATTTTTTGCATATATTTATTTTAATATCTATTCAAATTTACTAAAGCAATTTATGTTTTTGAAAATTGGTTCACTAATTAAAAATATAATTACACAAAACATTCATAAGTGTTTTATTTAGACAAAAAGGTCTTGAATGACTGATCACTATTAGCCTAAAATTTTTTTCCCATGAAATATAGAAATGTTAACATGAATTATTCTACCTACACGGGGTTTGCGGGGTGGCAGGGTTTCACAGCCTGACTGGGTCACTACCACCATGTATATGGCGAAAAAGCCCATCATAGTGATTCGCTTCTGCGGATCGCGTTTCGGGATCAGCCTGTGCATATCCAGCTTTTTGCAGGCCGGCATGACAGCGGCGGCCGACGATGGATAGTATGTCACTCGGTGGTTGCCATTGTTTTTGGATTGTACTGTGCTTACTATCAGGCATAGTGCAGTCATTTGGCCGAGCTAGTATAAAAAAAAACTACACACCATTATGTTCCTTCTAGCGAATGCAAATTAGTACAACAAAAAGCATGATATGTCCGAAAAAAATAATACTAAAAGATGAAAATATTATTTTTGGCCCCAAAATTCTCCTCTAAGTGCGGCCCTGGGGACTATGTTTATTGCCTAACGCAGAGTATTCAGCGTAGCATCGCTCTATTCAGGACAGTGTCTCTTGTTACTGACCTGAAAACCCTGGGAATCCTGCAAGCAAAACGTTATAAAATATATTCTTGATTTTTTTAAATAAAACAAAAAAAAACTAAGTAAACTGATTTAGTAAATTACATATTATCTAAGCAATAGTTAATTATGCAAAGCATTTAAAAGAACTAGTAAAATTGGCAGTAAAGAGAAATGAATAGAAAAAACTCGAATGTGAATTGTTTTTCCGACTGCGCAAAAGAAAGGTAATACTTTTCCGAGTATATTGTATGTAAATGTATGAAGCATGTATGTGTGTATCACTCATTTTTTTATAATTTTGGCAACTAATCTTCTAGTATATTATTACTGCTATTGGCGAGTAGGCAATAATATTGCAAGTTGGTGGCCGTCTTGTTACAACTTTCCAGGCAATTTTTGTGACAAGTCAGTATCCATGCTCCGTGGCATTATTTCCCATTCAATTCACTTGTATATCATAACAAAACTATATTATATAAAACACCACCAATATTACAAAATAAAAGATTATGAATAAATATTAAATCCGTTACATGACATTCCAGGAACCCGCCAAAAACTCTCAGTGTCTTTCTTTGAATAAGTAGCTTGAACAACATTTTCCTCATTTAAATATAAGAGATGTTATTAAATTCGTTGCAGTAGTAGGAATGACGTACCTATGATATACAGACTTTAATTAGGTCTTTATGGTGGTAGAGCCACGCTGAAGCTATTACTGGTTTCAGCATGAATGGGTCGGCTCGCCCGGGGTAGTACCAACCTCTCACAGAAAACTGACGTGAAGTAACAGTGCTCTTGCATTATTGCGTTTTGCTCGGTCAGTGAAAGCGCCGGAGGACCACCTCCTCTTCCCACTCTACTCCTTCCTCCTAAACACAGACGGCAACGCACTTGCGACTCCTCTATGGACGGCAGTGATCACTTAACATGACCCGCCTGTTCGTTTGCCTTCTATGATATATTAAAAAAAGATTTTCTTTGGTTATTTCTTTATTTTGCCTCCAGGCATACAATTGCAGTCAAATTAACCCTACCTCATATATTAAAATTCATTGCAATTCTAGACACACAATGTATGAAAGGAGTGCAAATATATGTAGATCCTTTTCACGCAGTCGGGTAGAATATTTACAAACTAGTAGTGCTGTTAATAAAATTAATTCGAATTAAAATAAATTTGCCCAAGAGATATGTGTATATTACAAGTATTATACAAAAGTAAAGAAGTGATCATTGCCTTAAAAATAAGAAACAAAATCATTCTGACCGGGAAAATTGGTGCATTACTAATCTATACAAATATTATAAAGAGGTAAAGTTTGTGAGTTTGTAAGGTTGTAGGGAGTAATCTTAGGAGCTACTGGTCCGATTTGAAAAATGCTTTCAGTGATAGAGAGTTCATTACCCGAGGAAGGCTATAGGCTATATATTATCACGCTAACACCAATAGTAGCGGAGAACCAACGAAGTATGTTTCAAAATGGTTTTTTTTTTCCTTTTTAGAGATTCCGCTGCGTGTTAGCCTAAAATGACTATTCCACGCGAACGAAGTCGCGGGCAGAAACTAGTAATAATATAAATGGATACCATACAACATTCAAGTTTGCAGTTTCTGTATTGGCAACTATGTTAAGTTTAAGAGAATACGCGGTCGGCAAGACATTTGCATTTAGAATAAACTTTTCGAAATGAACCTATTGTTGGTACACTCTGCCTTGGCTATCAAATAGTGTATGAGTGACATCTGCAGCTTGAATTAATTATACCTAACAGAATCAGAAATTCGTATTTCCTTCTCGAAAAATGGACTAATAAAAAAAAAATCAATATTATACGAAGGATTTTGACTATGTCTAAATAATATTTTTTATGTTCGTAAAATTTTGTAGTGGACGTTTGATAGTCCCGGGATAATTTTCAGTTTTAGTAACTTTCGAAGGCTCTTATCTGTATAATAATTGTTCTATGAAAATAATCAAAACACACAAAATTTACAATTTTTGGAGAAATGTTTTTGCATAAATTAAATACTACCTGCGTTTTCTCTCTGTGTATTGTAAAGCATAATTTTACATTTATGATATTAAATAGAATTACCTACGTGTCGTATTACTTTTTATAAAACTCATTTGACAAAATATTAAATGTCACAAATATTTTATTTTTAATTTACAAACAAAATCCTAAATAAGACGACACAATATTAAATACACGCTGTATGTCCTACTTTGAATCGCAGTTGTTTTTTTCTGACGCGTGTATGTTTTTATCACGGTCTTTATCTTTTCAGCTTCAATAAAGCATACTGGAGTTAGGATCCCAGTAATATATTTTTTAAAATATATTATAGGTGGAAAACGAACAGGCGGGTTACCCTGATGTTAAGTGATCACCGCCGTCAATAGAATCTAGCCACACCAGGGGAATCGCAAGAGCGTTGCCGGCCTTTTAAAGAAGTGTACGTTCGTTTCTTGAAGGTTTGTAAGTCGTTATGGTTTGGAAATACCGCCGCTGGGAGTCGATTCCACAGGGCGAAGTACAAGGCAGAAATACCCGTGAGAACCTCACCGTGGAGGATGTCCATCCATCGAGGTGGTGAGGTTGAAATTGAAATTTTTATCTTGTCAATTTTATAAACACGCTGATCTAAGACGATTTTATAGAATTTGATAACAAACTTAACTTTCAATTTATGCTGTATGCAATGGTACATTAATTTAAATGTAAAACAGGCAATTTCTTGTGGTTGGCAGATCACAGGGTTACGATGATGAGAAAATAAGTTTATTGGCACTCCAAGGGCGATAGGATTACGGTCGTTGAATGCATATTAATTATCTTTTTGGTCATCAACTATGCATATGGTTTGAAAATAAATTGTATAATAAGCAGATTTGAATCCTCCAGCTTTTTTTTATGGTGAAACATTGTTTTGAATTGGTGTGAAATGGAATTTATGCAACGAAAACGTGTAATGAAAAAGAGATAACTATAAATGTATATGAAAGCTATGTTTTAGGTTGTTATAGAATGCGATAGTATATCTATATTATAATAAAACTGTAGCAAGGTCAAATCTGTATATTCATTGAAATCTATATAGCACGTTTTTTTACAGGAGCACGGCAAAATGACTGCACTGTGCCTGATGGTAAGCACAGTACAATCCAAAAACAATGGCGACCACAGAGTGACACAGTATCCATCGCTGGTCGCCGTTGTCATGCCGGCCTGCGAAAAGCTGGATATTCACAGGCTGATCCCGAAACGCGACCCGCAGAAGCGAATCACTACGACGGCCTTTTTCGCCATATACATGGTGATTTCGACTCAGTCGGGCTTTAAAACCCTACCACCCCGCTTTCGCCATTACCTCGTTCGTTATTCAGCAGGGTGCACCACGTGCAGGTGAGATTGGCTTGGATGTCTCAAGTCTTCGATGTTATTCGACACCCCTTACACCCCATAAATCTGTTGAATCACAGCTGCTAGAACACACCGAGAGAAGCCTGGCATCAAGCGTTTCATCTTATGGCTGGTAGACTTACAAAAAGGCCTACCACCATACTATATCTTTATCACAATGCTTTTCTTCAGCGAAATCTCCAGTCGCAAAATTTCAAACGTACATCTATCGACACGTTGTACGAATACGCTATCCATTCAGTCAACATCGCTTCCAAACATCTAACATCTCAGAAGAAATGCTAGCTTCACATTCATCATCGTCATTAGTCTGTAAGGACGCAACGCAAGGCCATAGGCCTCATACCGAAAACAAACTTTTTCGAACTGACTACGCTATTGACCAAGCAAGGTCTCAACAGCTTCACAGGACTACAGCTTAAACTATATTACTATGAAGTGTTAAGTTAATAAGCATTCAACCAACCTCACAAAGTTTTTCGTTTACACTATTAGTCTGTTAAGGTGGATGTGGTGGATAAGGTGGAATGTAACTAGAATGGATAAGATTAGGAATGAATATATCAGAGGAAGTTTGAAAATAGCACCAGTGACAGTGAAGTTGAGGAGTAATAGGTTAGCATGGTACGGGCATGTCATGAGGAGAGATGAAGACCATGTAACTAGAAAAGCTTTGAGTATGATGGTCAATGGATATAAGAGTAGAGGAAGACCGAAAAAGGTATGGATGGATTGTGTAAAAAATGATATGTGTGTAAAAGGTGTGATGACTGAGATGACATCTGATAGGCGAGAGTGGAAAAGGGAAACATGTTGTGCCGACCCTACTTAGGTGGGATAAGGGTAAGAAGATGATGACTATTAGTCTGATGTCAGGATATAGAGGACTCACCCATTACCAACACAATATATTAACCTCTGAACTGTCTAAAACCATAAGGGTTTTAGCTCCACATAAACGAACGTAGACCTTATGCACTAGACAGAAGACTGTTTTTCTTAAATTTATTTTTTAACCTGCTGACTCTTGGTCCTTTTTCTTTTGCGTTCGTTTAAATTATTATATACGTCAAAAAATGTTTTATCTGTGAGCAACTATTGGGATTTTTTTTAATGGTTATCATCTTTTTTAACTTAACTACTAGATACTTTAGGACGGATTTTTTAATGAGGTTATTGTCTTTTTTGCGGTTATATTTTGATCCTTTATGGCTTTTATAGTTTTATCTTTTATGGACAGGAGAGTTAAGGCGGTATAAGTAAAAAAAATACCGTATTTATTACAGAACTTGCCACAAAACAAAACAGCCGAGAGGTTAAGGATATAAATGAAAGGAGCGCGACATCGGGTTTTCTTTTTCTATTGTAGGCATCGTTCAATTTTTATAATAATAATTCTATGACAAAATTTGTATACATAATAATATTTTTCAGATCAGATTTAATATCAACTTGGTGTTATTAACGCTATTCGGTACAATTTACTAGATTCGTATTGCAGCATTTTTAAAATTAAAAATACTATATTCAACTTTGGCCTTATGACCTTATAACCTTATAACCTTTATGAACATCAAAACTACCACCGTTTCGGAAAATAACATAGTTACATCGAGAAGAACCGGCAAGAAACTAGATCGGGTTTATTTTTCTAACGTACATATTTCTATAATGCATTAAAGTTACAATCTTATATTGGTTGTATAGAGAGACGTGTCGATTCCAGACATCACCATCGTCCACATATGAAACCCCTAAGGGCATGAAAAAAAGAGGGTAATGTTTGTACAGGAAATAATATTTTTAGGGTTTCATATATTATCTATGGTTATTTTAGGAAGAGTTTCCAACAATAGTAGTAGTAATAATATTCGTCCAATAGGACAGGCGAAGGAATTAATCCATACTGCCAATTCTGAAGTTGTCAATATAGGTAGTTCTTATGTATTCTTTAAAGGCCTAATCGCCAAATCTTCTATAGTTCTTATGTATTCTTTAGTCAGTTTTATATCCAAGTTAATATAAAGGCATACGCGCCAAATCTTTTCTATGTCCAAATTAATGTAAAGGCAGAAACGCCAAATCTTCTATAATATATTCTTTTATCCATCTTTTTTATCTTAATTTATTTGTTAATAGTAGCGTACTATGTTCCAGAGAGTTTGTTGATTTCCATTGTCGAGTAATTAATTCAATATTCTAACAAGATGGTGGCTCCCTTGTTAGAACTTTCCATGGAGTTTTTGTGGCATCTCAGAATTCATGGTCCGTGGTATTATTTTCTATTCACTTCACTTATGCACAATAAACAAACTATATTACATAAAACACCACCAATTTTACACAATATAGAGTCAAGTTACACAAGATTATGAATAAAAAATAAAATCCACTACATGACAGACTAAGATCCCGCCAAAAACTCCGTTTTCAACAATATTCTAGTGATATTTTTTTTTGTGATTTGTATTTTGACAGATACGAATGTTATATAATATAACGATAATCAATTTTGCTGCTGTATTATATTGTAATAACTGTTGTTATAAACGATTATCCGTTATTCTGCTGTTGAATAATTTGCACTTTAGCTTCACCGGTCTACGATATCGAAATGAATGTTGTTTATTCGTATCGTGACTCTCAATGTGAAAAACTTGAATGCTATCCCTTTCACTCTTATTGATATTGCGTAAAAATTGCTTGTTCTTACGATGCGACAATATTGTGTGACTATAAGTAATAATGGACAACATATAACGAATAACAGAATAATGATGTATTTAATAATTTGTTATCTATTGTAGGAATAATGTGTTATTTTATTGGTGTTGTAATAATTACTAACGCTATAAAAAGGTATAACTTTATTGAAGTCTAACTTTTTCTCGGCCATTTGGTTTCCATAAACTAGGCTTTATGTACAATTAGACATAACAGAAATACTGAAATGATAACATACGCAAACAAATCCATAAACGATTAGCTAATGCAATGAAAATTATTACTGTGGTGATATATTTATGGTTTATACACAAGTATTGCGAAATAACGTAATATCGAATTTCTTGCTTAGTAACAGAGGATATTTACCGAAAGAATGTTATATTTTTACCTCCGCGAGAGCTTTCTTAAGGCCAAATTGACTATCGCGTATATTGAATTCGATTTGCGGCAATAAAGGGAATCACTGATGTTACTTCAAATGGAATTGTATTAGCGTGGTAAAAGTTGTACCGATATTATGAGTTCATTATTGTAGGGTTTGATGCATTGAACCTGATGTTATATAAAGATGTAGTTTAAGATCTATAAATGCTTTTTTGTAGGTGGTAGAGCCACGCTGAAGCTATTTCTGGTTTCAGCATAAATGGGTCGGCTCGTCTGGGGTAGTACCACTCTCTCACAGAAATTGACGTTAAATAACAATTGTTCACGCGTTTGGTCAGTGTGAGAGCGCTGAATACCCACCTCTTCTCCCTTTCCCCGTTCTCCTCCTCCCCATCCCCCACTTCCCTACTCCCTCCTCTCCCAAACACAGGCTGGCAACGCTCTTGCGACTCCCCTGGTGTTGCAAGTGTCTATGGACGGAGGCGATCACTTAACATCAGGTGGCCCACATGTTCGTTTGCCTCCTATAATATATAAATAAAAAATTTAAGAGATGTTCAAGTTGAGGGTGGTAATTAGTGAGGTTGGCTTACAAAACACCATACTATGGTTCATCGCGATTTTTTCCTTCACTGAATACTCCCGTCACAAGGATTCAAACTTACGTTCATCAAAGCAGTGTAAGATCATCGATCCATACCTGAGAACTGGCTCTTAAATGTTTTTTTTTCGAATAGACTACGCTATTGACCTGATAAGCCTTTACAGCTTCGCCGGACCACTAAGGCACTCAGCCAACTTTTGGCAACCATCTCAAAGGTGCACAGCACACCTCGGCTTGGGCTGTTGCCCTAGTTACGCAACATCACGAATCTTTTTTTTTGTTGTAGCACGGCAAAATGACTGCACTTTGCCTGATGGTAAGCACAGTGCAATCCAAAAACAATGACGACCACCGAGTGACACACTATCCATCACCACTGTCATGCAGGCCTGTAAAATATTGGATATGCACAGGCTGATCCCGAAACGCGATCCGCAGAAGCAAATCGCTATGACGGGATTTTTCGCCATATACATGGTGGTTGCGACCCAGTCATAAAATCCTACCACCTCGCTTTTGCCATTGCCACGTTCGTTATTCAGCAGGGCGCACCACGTGCAGGTGATGTTTGCTTGGGTGTCTCAAGTCTTATGATGTTATTCGACACCCCTTACACAATCTAACTAAACTAAGCTAGCTGTATAGACATATACGAGTTAGTGAAACACACACGTGTACAAGAGTGTGTACTTCACGAACTTTGACATGTATCCCGTACCTGACAACTAAGTTAAACTAATTTAATTTAGTTTGCTGTGAAATATAATTCCCGGATCACACTTATAGGTGGGTGGCGACAGATTTCCAAAGTCATAGTAGACAGCCACGAAGGCATCAGAGAACAGCCATGGCTACGTAGTGTTAGGTTTTATAACAAACTTCCAAAGTACATTACCAATATACCGGATAGTAAGTTCAAGCTTCATGTGAAGCGGGTTTTAATGACTAAAGTCTAATATAGGGTAGATCAATATGTGAATCATGGTGACATCTGGAAACGACGCCTCTCTCTGTGCATCCGCCAAAAATGTATGTAGCTATGTTTCTAAAAATATGTATTTTTTATATTATAGGTGGCAAATGAATATACGGGTGACCTGATGGTAAGTGATCATCGCCGTCCATAGACACTAGCAACACCAGGGTAGTTGCAAGTGCGTTGCCAGCACGTGTTTGGGGAATGGGGATGGGGGAAGTTGGAAAGGGGAGGGAAGTGGGCCTTTGGCACTCTCACTGACCGAACGAAACGCGACAATGCAAGCACTGTTACTTCACGTCGGTTTTCTATGAGAGGGTGGTACTACCCCGGGCGAGCCGACCCATTCATGCTGGAACCAGTAACAGCTTCAGCATGGCTCTACCACCTTCGGATGATGAAAAAATAAACCAGATCGAGTTTTTTGCTGGTTTTTCTCGATGACTTGGTTGTTTTTCGAACCGGTGTTAGTTGTGATAATACGAGATCCCGCTGTAGGATTAGTACATTCATCGCTTTTTTGCTTAAAACCAAAATTATTATGTTTGCTTATAATTAGGAGAATTTATATTTACCCGGGTCCCTATCAAAATTTGACCGCCAGTATTTTTAATTGATTTTTGGTAAAAAAGATCGTTTACTTGTTTTTTTAAATAAAATAACGTCTACATCTCGGCAGTTTATATAAAGATTCTAAAAAATCACGGTTGCCGTTGCGCACCTGGTCGCACCTCTTCGCAGCCAGGTGTAAACAGGTATGATTTCGATACATTTATACGTTTATAAGGTATATTTATTAATTATATATCCAATTGAAGCTATTTTTTTTCTATTAATTATCATATATGGTTGCCTGATTAAATCTGGCCGCAAATAAGGGTTGCTGGCTGTTAAAGATGATAAATATTTAAGGTAGAGTGAAAGAGAGCTAGCGCGTAACATCATTTGTTAGACAAGGATAGCGATTGCCGGCTGTGCAATGCTTTTAAGCCATTGCGCATGCGTCGAATGTAAATATAAATTTTCCTAATAAAAACATAAAAATTTGGTTTTAAGCAAAAAACCGATGAATGTACTAATCCTGCAGCGGGATCTTAGACTATGATGTTCATAAATGCCTTATCAGGGCTTAAACTGAATATTATTTATAAATAATTATGAACTTTTTTCACAAAAATATACGAGTCACAGCCGAATTTGATAGACGCGGTATCTGAACAGACTACTAAATTATCGTAGCTTCAAGTATCTTCAAGTGAAGCTGACTTATCTCCCTGAACTTGTGCCTCTACTTATTAACATCCCACCCCTCTCACATTATATTTAAGTTACGTATAAACGACATAATAACTTTGAAGTTGTTGCTTAACTTATAGTTAATATGGTTTCAAAGGAAATTGTTCGAGTTAGTGAAATCATTAGACGTATCAAACCGTCTTTGCGGGATGTCAGTGTTTTGTCGTCTAATTCCATTCCAGATTTTCATACAACTATACTTCAACCCTAATATTATAAAGCTGAAGAGTTTGTTAGTCGCGTTAATCTCAGGACCTACTGATCTAATTTGAAAATTTATTTCAGTGTTTGTTTAAGCTGTTTAACCGCTAGGGTTTAATAATACCGCTGGACATCAAGAGATGGCGCTGTATCTAAATTTAAATGTATTGAATTGCGGTGTCAAGATGGTTTTCGAAATAATGACCTGTCGACGAGTTTAACAATAAATTGTCTTACTCCGAAAAAGTGTTTAATTTATTAGTGGAGATATTAGTGAAGTGAACAAAGTGGTCCATTCGAGTCGGATAGAGGGCGGCAGCATCGTGACGGCAATAGCGAAAGTGAAAGTGCGCAACCGCGGCGACGGCAACAGTGACGGTGAGCGTGCGTTACTGCAACAGCATCGCGACGGTGAGGGTGCGCAACCACGGCGGCAGCATATCGCGACGGCAACAGTGACGGATTTTTTTATTTACAATAATGTGCCCGATGATATATTTTATAAATAAAAATAATTAATTTCAAACTATTTTATTTTTTCCATTGCAGAGAACATATTTTATTTTATTAACGACGCCATCTTAAATACATGCGTCGATAACATACGCTACCGCAATTATCGCTATCTTTATCGTGCAGGCAGTGCTGTACTAAACTAAAGCTGTAGCTAAGTTATTGTATATACTTATTATTTTTATAGAAATAAATCGGTCAGTCTTTTTTGACTATTATAAGAGACACACTTACAGGTGGGTTACTTGATGTTAAGTTATCACCATCGTCCATCGAGTTTCTTGCTGGTTTTTCTCGATGACTTGGTTGTTTTTCGAACCGGTGTTAGTTTTGATGTTCATAAATGCCTTATCAGGGCCTAAACTGAATATTATTTATAAAAAAATATGGACTGTTTTCACAAAAATATACGATTCATTGCCGAATTTGAATCTATATAGATAGACGCGGTATCTGAACAGACCACTAAATTATCGTAGCTTCAAGTATGTTACTTCGCGTTGGTTTTCTGAGAATTCATTCGTTCATTCATCCATTCACGCTGAAACCAGTAATGGCTTCAACGTGGCTCTACCACCTACAAAATGTATGTTATGTAAATCTTCAGTAATATCAAAAAAATCTCAAATTTCAAAAAATTGTGTCTCCGCAAATTTGATAATATACCGTGGTATTCGTTTTCTACATCAGGACAACAGATGAAAAGAAAATAAATCAGTGTTGAACGTGTCTATCGAGGTAAAGAAGTGCGTGGAAGTGTTGTTAAAACTATCTATTTAAGTTTTACGGCGCAAAGATCGTCTGCTTTGATTTTATACCAATTTTATGTGTAGTATTGGTCGATTTCGCTTTGATCCTAGGAAACGATAAATCACGTATATTATGATTGTTTGAACAAAATTTAATCCATTAATCTATATTTATTACTCGCTTCTGGCCAGTAATGGTGCTAAACCTTTTTTTTTACAAATTCTTGTAAACAGCATTTGGCCAGAATTCATATAGACTTGGCTATATAATATTTTAGCTAAATATGACCAACCATTTCCTTTCAAACAAACGCGTTAAAGAATTATACGCCCCTAGGCAATTTTGTTGAAATGTAAGTCTACTTTAAGAAGAATAGAGGATTTAGAGGTATAAAAATGTACGGAGGGTTCAACTGATTATGGCTCTGTAGGTAGGCTCGAATCTTTCAGTGAATGAAAAAAAAACAAGGCTACTATAAGTACTGCCAACGGAAAAACTCAAAATAATGAAATAACTGTGTTTTCTTTTGGATTTTTATAGCTTGAATTACTAACATTAGCGTGGTTTTAATACCTATTGGTACTCGGAACAACGATTATATAATTTGTTATAAATTCTATTAATTAATCAAATATATGACGAGCAGCAAAATATCAATATTACATGAACACAGGCCCCTACTATAATATACAATACTGCCGGTTATGCCTACTAGCATGCCATGGCGCGAAATTATAAGTGTATCTCCTGCCAAACATACCATTCAACGCGCTTAAAGAAGATTTCATTTCAAATATCATGTGATTGTGGTAGGGTTTTTTAAAGTCTCCCTTACTAGCTCCCATTTTGAAGTTGAAAATCTCTCTCTAAATACCTATAGGTGTGTTCAGGTAGTTGTACTTGACAGTCAGTCCTATTTAGTTTCAAAATGTTTACCATCTTCGACCCCATAGTCATTAAACGTGGAGTGTTCTTAAATGTTAAGTTAACGGTAAACAATCGACCACCCTTTGTATATTGAAGTTTACTTCTAATGCGACTTCCAACAAGGTTGCGTTAAACGTTTAACGCTAAGGGGGAATAGAAAGAGACAGAGCGAGAGTGAATGCATGGCTCTCGAATACATGCGCGTAGCATACCTGTTACAGGCCAGCGCGAGCGTTACCAACGAGTAGCGTCCAATATTCCTTGATGCAATTTTTGTAAGAAATATTGAAAAAAATAGAACTCAAACATATCGTTTTTTACTTTAGTTAACATAATCCCATTGTAAATGTTATGGATTTAGATATTTCACCGCTCGAAAATGATAATTAAAAGATGCGATCAATTGTGAATTGTAAGTTTGTTAAAATAAAGTTTGTCTTAAAGAAAAAATATGATGTCACTAAAAATCAATTTCTACCCCTTCCTATTTTCATTTCCACATTACGAAGTTTCACTTCTTCCGCGCGAAAGGATTCCACGCACTAATATTATTTTACTGGAAGCAGATAACATTTTTCAGGTTCAGGTTTCCTTCATGGCGTCAAGCGACTGGCTTGTGTCAATGATTTAAATGAACAAATGTAAGTGAATATCAAAAAAATCGTGCATGCATGCTGAAAATCTAACCTGTGGATATCGAAATAATATTCCACCGGTCAAATCATTCGACCACAACAAGTATCTATTTAATTTGTCTTTACGTATATACAGTAAGTATTCCCAGATCCCTACTTTAATACTTTATCCCACTGGAGACAATAAGATCCATAAACTTTCCGAGTGGCGTTAAAATAAGTTCTGAAAAGTTTTGAAACGTCTTTCAAAAGTTTTTTATGGAGGATTCACGACCAAAAGAAATACATATATCTATATGAAACACAAATATGTCTTGAAAGTTTACTCGAGTGGAGTTATGACCTTCCTTTAGCTCGTTTATCCATCGTACAAAACTTTGGAACATTCCACTCATCATGTTTTCATACAGATGCCACAAGATCCATGGATGTTTCGTTTGATCTAAACTCAGAAGTTGTTAAAAATATATTGGCTAATAAGGATAGAGCAGAATACTGGGTGAATAATGTATGAATGATGTATGGATAATGTATGGATGAAAAATGTACCATGTTCGTTTGCCTCCTATAATATATAAATAAAAAATTTAAGAGATGTTCAAGTTGAGAGTTCATCGCGATGTTTTCCTTCACCGAATACTCCCGTCACAAGGATTCGAACTTACGTTCACCAAAGCAATGTAAGATCATCGATCCATACCAGAGAATTGGCTCTTAAATGTTTTTTTTTTCGAATAGACTACGCTATTGACCTGATAAGCCTTTACAGCTTCGCCGGACCACTAAGGCACTCAGCCAACTTTTGGCAACCATCTCAAGGGTGCACAGCACACCTCGGCTTGGGCTGTTGCCCTAGTTACGCAACATCACGAATCTTTTTTTTTGTTGTAGCACGGCAAAATGACTGCACTTTGCCTGATCGTAAGCACAGTGCAATCCAAAAACAATGACGACCACCGAGTGACACACTATCCATCACCACTGTCATGCAGGCCTGTGAAATGTTGGATATGCACAGGCTGATCCCGAAACGCGATCCGCAGAAGCAAATCGCTATGACGGGATTTTTCGCCATATACATGGTGGTTGCGACCCAGTCATAAAATCCTACCACCTCGCTTTTGCCATTGCCACGTTTGTTATTCAGCAGGGCGCACCACGTGCAGGTGATGTTTGCTTGGGTGTCTCAAGTCTTATGATGTTATTCGACACTCCTTACACAATCTAACTAAACTAAGCTAGCTGTATAGACATATAGGAGTTAGTGAAACACACACGTGTACAAGAGTGTGTACTTCACGAACTTTCACATGTATTCCGTACCTGACAACTAAGCTAAACTAATTTAATTTAGTTTGCTCTTAAATATAATTCCCGGAGCACACTTATAGGTGGGTGGCGACAGATTTCCAAAGTCATAGTAGACAGCCACGAAGGCATCAGAGAACAGCCATGGCTACGTAGTGTTAGGTTTTATAACAAACTTCCAAAGTACATTACCAATATACCGGATAGTAAGTTCAAGCTTCATGTGAAGCGGGTTTTAATGACTAAAGTCTAATATAGGGTAGATCAATATGTGAATCATGGTGACATCTGGAAACGACGCTTCTCTCCGTGCATTCACCAAAAATGTATGTTTTTTTTAAATGTAATTGGTGGCAAACGAACAGGTGGGTCACCTGAGATTAAGTGATCACCACCGTCCATGGACACCAACAACACTAGAGGAGTCGCAAATGCATTTGTTACCCTTTGGGGGGAAGCGTTAAGGGAGGGAGTGGGAGAGGAGCGAGGAGAAGGGAGGGTAGGAGGGCCTCCGGCGCTCTCACTGACCGAACGAAACGCAACAATGCAAGCACTGTACTTCACGTTGGTTTTCTATGAGAGGGTGGTACTACCCCGGACGAGCCGACCCATTCATGCTGAAACCAGTAATAGTTTCACCGTGGCTCTATCACCTTCGTATGATGAAAAAATAAACCAAATAAACCAGATCGAGTTTCTTGCTGGTTTTTCTCAATGACTTGGTTGTTTTTCGAACCGGTGTTAGTTTTGATGTTCATAAATGCCTTATCAGGGCCTAAACTGTATATTATTTATAAATAATTATGGATTGTTTTCACAAAAATATACGAGTCACTGCCGAATTTGAATCTATATCAAAAGACACGGTATCTGAACAGACCACTAAATTATCGTAGCTTCAAGTATCACTGGAAGTGAACATTCTTTGAATTTAATGGACTAGTCATAATTTATCCAACATGGCCTTTTATATATAAACAACTACAGTTTGAAGATAATCAATGTAATAATTATTTAAGATATAAATGTTTCAACTATGAAAGATTAATATTTAATTGCCGTAGAAACTGTTAAAGTATTTTAATGCAGATGCCGCATACATCCTTTCTTTGACAACTTATAAAACAATGTAATAATTGATTAAAACTCATTAATGGTATAGAACTCTTATTGTCAGAGTCATATAGATAGAATAGAATGACTACAAAAACGCTATTACTTTCCTTAACTCATAGTCGAAACGGTTAGTGTATTATAGAATGAAACCGTTACAGACTTGTAGGAAGATGGCCGATATAATGTCTATATACAAATTGTTACACGAATTGCCCAGAATAGAATCTGCAGGTTTTGTTTAAAAGTACCCTTTAGTGTCCCACGTATAGACAATCGTTTCATTAATCACAGTTATCACAGTAGGCCAGCATTGCTCTTTGAATGGCATGCTTTCGTTTTGTAATAGGTTTACGTTCAAATTTAATATATCATTTTGTGTTTCTTTGGTGACTGCATCGACTCTATACGTGATTAGTGTAACAAATTATTTAAAATATAAATGTTTCAACTATGAAAGCTCAATATTTCGTTGCCATGGAAACTGTTAAATTATTGTTATGCACATGCCGCATACATCCTTTCATTGACAACTTTTAAAACAATGTAATAATTGATTAAAACTCATTAATGGTATAGAACTCTTATTGTCAGGTTCGTATAGATAGAATAGAACGAGTACAAAAACGGCATTACCTTCCTTAACTCGTACTCGAAGCGTTTAGTGTATTATAGAATGAAACCGTTACAGACTTGTAGAAAGTTGGCCGATATAATGTCTATATACAAATTGTTATACGCATTGCCCAGAATAGAATCTCCAGGTTTTGTTTAAAAGTTGCCCAGAATAGAATCTGCAGGTTTTGTTTAAAAGTACCCTTTAGTGTCCCACGTATAGACAATCGTTTCATTAATCACAGTTATCACAGTAGGCCAGCATTGCTCTTTGAATGGCATGCTTTCGTTTTGTAATAGGTTTACGTTCAAATTTAATATATCATTTTGTGTTTCTTTGGCCTCGAATACAAAAAAAGGTGTATGTATTTAATCGTTTAATTTATTTTAATTTTCCTTAGTTTTAATGTTATGAAACACTTTCTCAAATTTTGTACATGTTGTGTTCACTTTTAGCAGGGTTCATGTCAATTTTTGTTCATCGAACCCAGTTTTATAGAAAACTCATTAATGGTATAGAACTCTTATTGTCAGGTTCGTATAGATAGAATAGAACGAGTACAAAAACGGCATTACCTTCCTTAACTCGTACTCGAAGCGTTTAGTGTATTATAGAATGAAACCGTTACAGACTTGTAGAAAGTTGGCCGATATAATGTCTATATACAAATTGTTATACGCATTGCCCAGAATAGAATCTCCAGGTTTTGTTTAAAAGTACCCTTTAGTGTCCCACGTATAGACAATCGTTTCATTAATCAGCAAACTTTTAATTTACCATTAGCAAGAACTAACGTAGGCCAATATTGCTCTTTGAATCGCGTGCTTTCGTTTTGTAATAAGTTTACGTTCAAATTTAATATATCATTTTGTGTTTCTTTGGCCTCGACTACAAAAAAGGTGTATGTATTTAATCGTTTAATTTATTTTAATTTTCCTTAGTTTTAATGTTATGAAACACTTTCTCATATTTTGTACATATTGTGTTCACTTTTAGCAGGGTTCATGTCAATTTTTGTTCATCGAACCCAGTTTTATAGACCTTAAATAAATAAGTTCTGTTTTTATTAAACTAAATTATTAATTGACAAGTCTACATTTTAAATTGTCGGCATAATTAACTTGTAACACTTTTTATAAGGTCTAAGACATTAGCATAACTTCCGTAATGTAGCGTAATGTAATCTAGTTTCCTCTAGAACGTGTTTAAAAAAAGTTTCACAACAGCAATACAAACAAAATTGCTATAATAAGCTAAACATTACTGACAGTGTGCTCCAAACAAACGTTAATTAAAAGGAGCATTCAGTAAATAACATGTTGCATGAAATATCCGATTACCCGGTTGTCTTTTTGGCTTTAGTTCATGCTACTAAGCACAATTGTTTTATTGTTCGTTCCAATTAGAAGACGATCGAGGGGAAGTTACTTAGAGGATACTGTAACGTTAATTTGGAAGAGATAAACAGATACAAAGTTATATTAAATGTATATGAAAGATAAAACGAATGTTTTATCATAGACCATTTCGTAATTGCTTTAAGGTGAAATCTTATTTAAATAATAAAATCGTTGAGTATACACCGACTTATGTATAAATGGCTTCTGCCCGCGACTTCGCGTGGAATAGTTACTTTGGTCTAACATTAACATTCTTAATTGGTGCTCAGCTTGCATAGATCTTAGCGTGATGATATATAGATATATACTTTCTTCGAGAAATGAGGTATCCAACGCTGAACGAATTTTTCAAATCGGCCCAGTAGTTCCTGGGATTAGCGCGTTCACCTAAATTAGTTAAAGATTAGTACTCTTCTTTCGTACTTAACTCGAGCCGTCTTTTAAATTACAATGACTTATGATAGAGTGTACTGATTTTAATGAAATAAAGACTAAGTTATTCCCGAAGATATGTTTTATGATTTGAGGTTATTGTGAACCCAGTGCTTTAGCAGTGATGCGTGTGCATACAAACAGACAGACAGACATTTCTAAAAATGATTGAAATATGTTCTATTACTTATTCCTAGACACCTGCAACATTTTTTTTTCACAAAAATCGAAATAGTGCAGACACCTTAGTTTCACATTAATAGAAGATGATATCGCAAATTCCATAAAAGTAAAATAATTAAAAAACTTTTCACTCACATATTTTGTTAAAATGGCAAGTTACAATAATTCAAATCCAATCGAAATTTCTAGACGAGATTGCCATAGAATCTTATCACGTAAATCAATAGACGTTTCATTATTTTAATATGTTTATACGTTTGCATTGTTTGATATTTAAGAAACTAAAATATTGTCGTAAACAAAATATATATTTTATCTGTATTTGTAGTGTGAATACTCTCTATGAATTATTAATATATTAGAAGTGGTAGATTTTACAGATAACGAATATTTAACATAATATTAGATGTTGTCATAAAATCATTATAAAGACGTTAAAAAATTGGAATGGATGAATTGAATGAATAATTGAAAATAAATAAAACCTCTGGAGAAAAATATTTACAGTGTAAAAGATGGCAAATAAAGTGACGTGAAGAAACAACGGTGACATCAGGTTTTTTTTTATATCTTAGCAGGCAAACGAGCTGATTAGTCACCTGATGTTAAGTGATCACCGCCGTCCATAGATACGAACAACACCATGTGAGTCGAAAGGGCGTTGCCAGCCTGTGTTTGGGGGGAGGGGGAGGGAGGGGAGAGGGGAGAGGAGCTGGGCCTCCGTCGCTCTTACTGACCGAACGAAACGCAACAATGCAAACACTGTTACTTCACGTGGGTGTTTCTGTGGGTGGTAGTTCCCCGGGACAGCCGACCCATTCATGCTGAAACCAGTAGTAGCTTCAGCGTGGCTCTATCACCTTAAGATTCAACCTAACATTGTTTGTTTTTAGTTAGTTTGAACGCGCTAATCTTTTGAATTACCATTGAGATTTATTCATAAAAGTGAAGCCATTATTACGGGTAAAGTACGTCAAGCTAGAATAATTTGGACAAGTCATGTGGCGAGGCACGGAAACATATGCAAACATGCATGCAAACATAAACAGTGACAAAAAAATAAGTTAAGAAAACTAGACATTTTAGTAGGTCAACTATACAAAGCTCAAGAAAAAAGTAAGAAATTATAAAAAGAAGAAGAAAGAGCCAATCTTTATTTGAAATTCAGTAGATTATTCATCTTTCCTCTCATCGACACTTCAGCTTCATCTTCTTACCCTTATCCCACCTAAGTAGGGTCGGCACAACATGTTTTCCTTTTCCACGCTCGCCTATCAGATGTCATCTCAGTCAACACACCTTTTACACACATATCATTTTTCACACAATCCATCCATCCTTTTTTCGGTCTTCCTCTACTCTTATATCCATCGACCGTCATACTCAAAGCTTTTCTAGTTACATGGTCTTCATCTCTCCTCATAACATGCCCATACCATGCTAACCTATTACTCCTTAACTTATCTGTTACTGGTGCTATTTTCAAACTTCCTCTGATATATTCATTCCTAATCTTATCCATTCTAGTTACACCACACATCCACCTTAACATTCGCATCTCTGCCACATGTAGTTTTCTCTCATCCGTCTCTCTAGTCGCCCAGCACTCAGATGCGTACAACATTACTGGTCTTATAATAGTTTTATACACCTTCCCTTTGAGTTTCAAGGGCATTCGTGGGTCACAAGCGACACCAGACACCTTTCGCCATTTCATCCACCCTGCATTTATCCTATTCCTCACGTCCTTGTCTATGCAACCATCGTTTTGGATCAGAGAACCGAGATACCGGAAATCAGAGCAGGTTGGTAAGGATATACCATTTAAAGCTATAGGAGAAAAGCTGGATGGACCACCGAAGTCGCAAAACAAATGTTCAGTTTTTAGTCTACTGATTTTCAAACCAACATTCTCCAGTTTTTCTCGCCATTTTACCAGCCTACTCTGGACCTCGGTAGCATCTTCGCCGACAAGAACAATATCATCAGCAAACAGCATACACCAGGGTGTCTCCTCCTGTATGTCTGATGTTAACGCATCCATAACAAGAAGGAATAAATAAGGGCTTAAAGCTGAACCCTGGTGCAAACCTACAGCCACATTGAAATTATCGGTAACTCCAGCTTCGGACCTAACGTGTGTTTTGGCTTGACTGTACATACAACGAATAAGTTGTAGGTACTTCTCAGGCACTCTTTTTTTTTTCAGTGCCCACCACAGAACATCTCGGGGTACTCGATCATATGCCTTCTCCAAATCAACAAACACCATATGCAAATTCTTATGTACACGTCTGTATTTTTCACACAGTTGCCTAAGTGCGAAAATGGCATCAGATGTCGCACGTCCAGGCATAAACCCAAATTGATTCGGAGTCACTTCAGTCTCATCTCTTATTCGTCTCGCTATCACTCAATAATCAATCTTCTAACTCTGCTAAGGGTAATATGGAGGATTCAAAGTCGGTAGTCCAAAAAATGAATACTTTGAACGTATTGGGAAACTATTAAACATTCCTACTGCCTTCTAGTAATTAGTAAGATGGTATCCAATGTTACATTTGTAATGTAAAGAGTGCAATGTTAAGAAGTTAGTATTATTGTATTGTTTTGCTAAAATATCAACTAATCTACGATTAACTGTGCAATTATACATGCAAAACTCTTAACAATAATGAATAACAGTGCTAATATAATCTACTATTACATTATTCAAGAAGTAATGGAAGATGAAACAAAAAAACTTACCGCTCATGAAGTTATAGATTAGAGGGTTGACAGCGGAGTTCGCGTAGCACATGACGTGGGAGATGAGGGCGATGCAAGTCATCACATCGCTCTGGCGAACGTCGTAAGCCACCCTGAATGTATTGCAAAATATTAATCTCTAACAAAAAGAAACTTACTTAGTGTATACGCGGGTGTTACACAGTGTAGCCGGGTCAGGGAAACCAATTAACACTCTGTTGGTACTGTGATTGACTTAGCAAACGCAGTGGTAGTCAGCAAAAGATGTAAGCAGGTATTATGGAAATTTACTCTCTGCGAATCGGACATAACTCATCCTCAGATGCCCGGTGGGATGGGATCTCCTCATATGTAGAAAAAAATTGTACTGCGACTAATTATTTGGCCAAAGCTTCGCCTTATAATGACTTTAACATGGATATCTTGCTTTTTATATGCCGAACTATGGAAGTCAAAACAATTACTTACAAGTTAGCAAAAAATCACAAGATACCTTTTCTGTAGAACGTTAAATCTGCTACAAGAATGTGTCGTTATAATCCGTACATTAGTTCATGACTCAAAAAATGTAAAGTAATAACAGAACTCTTCCCACGTAATTTCCATTTAGAAATTTGACTATCGTGGGGCCCGGATTAATTTTAAAAATTAAGAGCTGCGATTCGCACGATTTTTTTTTATGCCGAACCCATTCTATCCTGCATTATAGCACTATCCCGAACAAAAATGCACACATACCCTAAATAAGGACCATCCTAATAATTAGGACTGAGGGACAATCTTATTTCATACAAGTTAAAATACAAAATATTTGAATTTTTTTCCGAATTATTTTGTTAGGTGGTAGAGCCACGCTGAACCTATTATTGGTTTCAACGTCAATGGGTCGGCTCGTCGGGGGTAGTTAGTACCACTCGATCTACAGAAAACCGACGTGAAGTAACTGTGCTTGCACTGTTGCACCTCTCCACCCCCTCTACTCTCCCCCATTCCATTTCATCCAAGTATTTTAATTGTACTATAAACAGTTTTTTTTATATTTTATTAACATTTTTTTTCTCGAACTGACTACGCTATTGATCTAGCAAGGTCTTAAGTGCTTCACCGGACTACATTCTATTAACTGATAACTTAGGAAGAAATTTAGGAATTATATTTGAAAATACAACAAAGCCATGTTTGATTTTTATTCTCTTTCCTGAAGACAACGATCTGTATATATACACTGATATATTACCTTTACTCGCAACTGTACCAATATGGCAAGTAAAGAAAGGATGAGATAATTAACAGTGGGCAACAGTGGGCCTCCTGGACAAGTTCAGAAGCTACGAGATATATCGTATAACCTTTACTCGTAGCCGTACCAATATGGCAAGTAAAGAAAGGGCAAGATAATTAACAGTGGGCCTCCTGGACAAGTTCAGAAACTACGAGGACAAAATAAAGAAAGGGCGAGATAATTAACAGTGGGCAACAGTGGGCCTCCTGGACAAGTTCAGAAGCTACGAGATATATCGTATAACCTTTACTCGTAGCCGTACCAATATGGCAAGTAAAGAAAGGGCGAGATAATTAACAGTGGGCAACAGTGGGCCTCCTGGACAAGTTCAGAAACTACGAGATATATCGTATAACCTTTACTCGTAGCCGTACCAATATGGCAAGTAAAGAAAGGGCGAGATAATTAACAGTGGGCAGCAGTGGGCCTCCTCTATCAGTTCAGAAACTACGAGATATATCGTTGTTGGCAGTCAACGTGTAAAAGGACAAGTGTAGTATTTACCTCAACACCGACAAAAGGTGGACAGGAAAGTAGCAGACGGCAAACATAGCGACAACTGCAACCAACATCTTTGCTGCTTTACGCCGCGACCTGAGCTGCCCTTCGGTGGATGCGTTCGTATGTATTGACGGTGTCGTACGTCGATTTGCTGCTAACCCTAAAACATTAGCTTTGTATGATTTCTTTTGTATAGGTCCGAGTATTATTACATATCGGGTGCGGTAGTTATAAAGGTATGACGTCAATCATAGATGACATGATGTCTTTTTTTCTCGGTATAGGTCTGAGTATTAGTACATATCGGGTGCGGTAGTTATAAAGGTATGACGTCAATCATAGATGACTTCATCTTTGTCATTTAATCGATCAATCATTCAAGACGTCTTTTTTTCTCGAACTGACTACGCTATTGACTTAGCAAGACTGACTCCTTTTCACTACGCATTTTATAGGCTTTCTTCGTATTAGATTGTTATTTTTCTCACAATGACTACGCTTTTGGCCTAGCAAGACCTTAACAGCTTCGCTGGACTACTAAGGTGAGCGCTTACTCCGCCGATTTTATTTTGACAACTAGCTCAAAGGTGCAAATACACCTCGGTATGGGCTGTTGTCTAATTCATGCAATTCGCGACCTAACTGAGCTTCGTATTAGAGGGTAGCGCGTAATGTTTATGTCAGTATAAATACTTTTTGACGGTAGAACAGGCATTTACGCCTACGTATAAAAAATAATCTTGGGATTACTAAATTCATTATCTGAATTGAACGAACTATCTATACATATAATAAAAATCTAACTGACCGCTGTCTGTACATTAAGTATATATGAGAAAAACTATTATTAGGGGTCTTTATAAATGCAATAGAACCCAAAACAATGATTTTTAGAATTTTTGTCTGTTTATCTGTTTGTCTGTGCGTTTGTGCACGCTAATCTCAGAAACGCCTTATCCGATTTAGATGTGGTTTTCACTGATATATAGTGATAAGCTTTACTTAACATTTAGTGTTTGTTTCATGTCAATAGGTTCGTAAATAAAAAAGTTATGCCAATTCAAAGAATCACGTCGAAAATTTGTTCTTTCTCTGTTCAGTAGCATTGACTGCAACTTTACTAAATTTCATTATAATAATAATGGTCTATATAAAATTATGATTACATAATAATAATAAATATAAGGTAAAAATGATCAGTTTCGGAAAATTAAAATAACCAATGTCAGTTGACCTCAGATCTATACGATCAATCATATGAAATTGGGTTCAGCTTAGGCTGGTGAATTAGGTTGTACACGTCTGCGCAGGTATACAAAGCGCGCCGAGAGCCGCGCCGCTGCTTCGTAGTCCGGTGAAGCTGTAAAGACCTTAACAGGTCAATAGCATAGTCAGTTCAAGAAAAAAAAACGCGCCGCTGCTTACAGCATTCAATTATTCGCAGCAAACGCACGTATTCCGGAGGCGCATGGCGTAACAGTTGCATTCGATAACACTGACTGTTTGCATAGTTCATCTATTCTATCTATCTTCTTCTATATACATACATATAATAAAAATGAAGTGTGTGTATGTAATATCAAAATAAATTTTTTCACTGATTGGGTATGAAAGTATACACGCTTCTGATAACAAAAATGCAATTTTTAAAATTTTTGTCGGTCTGTCTGTCTGTCTGTTTGATCCGGGTAATCTTCGAAACGGCTGAACCGATTTTGTCGGGAATTTCACTGGCAGATAGAGAAAATTACAGCGCGTTACTTAGGCTACTTTAAATTAGACTATCTGTTAACCGCGGCTTCGTCTGCCATGCTATCTTCAAAACGATTCGATCGATCTTCAGATCACTTTCACTGGCAGATAGCTGATCTTATAAAAAGTAATTTAAGCAATTTTAGTTTATACTAGCTGTTAACCGTGGCTTCGCCCGCTGTGCTATCACCAAAACGGTTACATCGATTTTCACGGGACTTTCAATGGTAGATAACGAACCTAATAAAAAGTAATTGTGGTTATTCTATTTTAGGCTAGCTGTTACCCGCGACTTTGTCTGCATGAAATTTAGCAAGATTTCAACTTATTCTTTATTTTTAATGACAGAAATAATTATCGGCTTATTGTTTACAATTCGACATTATAATTATTAATAACATTAATGATATAGAGGTCTTCCTAATAAGAGTATTACGTAAAGAGTTCCATAATACAATTTGTTGCGGAACAGACAAGCGTTTATTTTTTGTATAGTCACTAAATCTTAATTATAATAAGGGCAATGTATATTAAATGTAATGTAAATATAAATCTTTATAATAATATTTTTAGTTATTGTTTCAATAGTTCCTTATACAGTGTAAGTGAGCACTGAGGTAGTTATATGGTTGGTTATGGTTCCAAATATTATGCTGATGACAAACCTCATTTTCTGGAGGGAGCGCTCGAGGCGAGATACAGCCCCGGCGAGGGACTCTTCCCACTGGTGTGTGGGAGGCTCCGTCGACGCCATGGCGGGAGCAGGAGGCGGGGGCATCTGCCTTTTGGCGTTGGCCTCCTGCTTCCAGGCCAAAACCTCCGCCTTGAGGTCTTCAACCTGGCGGCGGAGGTTCTTGGTGTCTCTCTGGAGCTTCCTCACCTCCGTCGACTCCGTGCGGTCGGCGAGCGCCTCCACCACCTCCCTCAGGGTCTTAGCTGCCCCCTTCAGCACTTTAATGCAGGGCCCCGACAGATGCCCTGACTTCTTGACGGTGTCAAATATGTCCGTCACCTTGACCCCCGCCAGCGTCTTCAGCGTGAAGACGTCCAGGTCGTCGACGTCGATAGGATCTACCGCCGAACTCACCGCTGGTGCCGCCTTGGAGCCGGCCTTAGAGCCGGCCTTGGACTCAACTACTGAGGCCACGACTGAGCCGGTGTCGGAACACGCCTCCGACTCCGCCGCACTCAGGCTGCCGGCCAAGGCCCGGTCAAACGACCCGTCGGCCTCCCCCATAACCCCGCGACCACCCACATTTCGGTTGACCCGCCTCGCAGTCCCCCTGCTAGAGGTACTCAACTTGGGAGCCGTCCGCTCCTCCGCCTCCGTATCGGAGTCCATCACCGCGCTTGTGCGCTTACTAAATATCTTTTTAGCACTCATGGCTTACCGGGGACCCAGGGTCACCAGCAAGCCAAGAGGCAAAAAGGGCAGAGTCCAATCAACAAGCCAGGTTAGTCAAAGAGAGAAGAAACAGTCCGAAAAAACAAAGCCAAAGTCAAAACAAAGGGAAAATCCACGCCAAAGTCAAGCAAGCCAAGTCGGGTGTAAAAACAGGTCCGTAGTCCGTAAGCACGCCAAGATCAAAAGAAAATCCACAAAACACCAACGAAAAGCACCCATAAACAACGCCCACCTATCTACACATCCTCCAAACACGGACACTACTAAGTCGAGCGCGGTCGACACGAAAGCGAGCGAGATGGCACAGCTACAGCGGTTACAGCTAGTTTAAATAATAAAATCGTTAAGTATACACCGACTTATGTATAAACGGCTTCTGCCCGCGTCCGCGTGGAATAACTACTTTAGACTAACATTAACACGCAACGGAAACTCTCAAAAGAAAAATAAACGATTTTAAAACATTCTTAATTGGTGTTCGGCTCCCACTGGTCTTAGTGTTATGATTTATAGCCAGTAGCTTTCTTCGATAAATGAGGTATCTAACACTGAACGAATTTTTCAAATCGGCCCAGTAGTACCAGGGATTAGCGCGTTCACCTAAATTAGTTAAAGATTAGTACTCTTCTCTCATACTTAACTCAAGCAGTCTTTTGAATTACAATGACTTATGATAGAGTGTACTGATTTTAATGAAATAAAGACTAAGTTACTCCCGAAGATATGTTTTATGATTTGAGGTTATTGTGAACCCAGTGCTTTAGCAGTGATGCGTGTTCATACAGACAGACAGACAGACAGACAGACAGACAGACAGACATTTCTAAAAATGATTGAAGTGTGTTCTATTACTTATTCCTAGACACCTGCAACATTTTTTTTTTCACAAAAATCGAAAAAGTGCCGTTAGATTTACATTCTTATTACATGTATAGAAGATGATATCGTAAATTCCATAAAAGTAAAATAATTAAAACTTTTCAGTCACATATTTTGTTAAACTGGTAAGTTACAATAATTCAAATCCAATCGAAATTTCTAGACGAGATTGCCATAGAATTTTATCACGTAAATCAATAGCCGTTTCATTATTTTAATATATTTATACGTTCGCATTGTTTGATATTTAAGAAACTAAAATATGGTAAGGGTAATATGGAGGATCCAAGGTCAGTAGTCCAAAAAATGAAACATTTGAACGTATTGGGAAACTATTAAACATTCCTATTGCCTTCTAATAATTAGTAAGATGGTATCAAATGTTACATTTGTAATGTAAAGAGTACAATGTTAAGAAGTGAGTATTATTGTATTGTTTTGCTAATATATCAACTAATCCACGAGTAACTGTGCTATTAAACATGCAAAACTCTTAATAATAATGAATAACAGTGCTAATTTAATCTACTATTACATTATTCAAGAAGTAATGGAAGGTGAAACAAAAAAACTTACCGCTCATGAAGTTATAAATTAAAGGGTTGACAGCGGAGTTCGCGTAGCACATGACGTGGGAGATGAGGGCGATGCAAGTCATCACATCGCTCTGGCGAACGTCGTAAGCCACCCTGAATATATTGCAAAATATTAATCTCTTACAAAGAGAAACTTACTTAGTGTATACTACCGGGTGTTACCCAGTATAACCGGGTCAGGGAGGCTAATTAACACTCTGTTGGTACTGTGATTGACTTAGCAAACGCAGTGGTAGTCAGCAAAAGGTGTAAGCAGGTATTATGGGGTTTTAGTCTCTGCGAATCGGACATAACCCATCCTCAGATGCCCAGCGGGATGGGATCTCCTCATATGTAAAAAAAAATTGTACTCTGACTAATTATTCGGTCAAAGCTTCGCCTTACAATGACTTTGACCTGGATATCTTGCCTTTTATATGCCGTACTATGGAAGTCAAAGCAATTACTTACAAGTTAGCAAAATACCACATTTCTGTAGAGTGTACCTTTTCTGTAGAGTGTTAAATTTGCTACAAGAATGTGTCGTTATAATCGGCACATTAGTTCATGACTTAAAAAAATGTAAAGTAGTAACAGAACTCTTCCCACGTAATTTCCATTTAGAAATTAGACTATCGTGGGGCCCGGATTAATTTTAAAAATTAAGAGCTGCGATTTGCACGATTTTTTTTTTATGCCGAACCCATTCTATCCTGCATTATAGCACTATCCCGAACAAAAATGCACACATACCCTAAATAAGGACCATCCTAATAATTAGGACTGAGGGACAATCTTATTTCATACAAGTTAAAATACAAAATATTTGAATTTTTTTCCGAATTATTTTGTTAGGTGGTAGAGCCACGCTGAACCTATTATTGGTTTCAACGTCAATGGGTCGGCTCGTCGGGGGTAGTTAGTACCACTCGATCTACAGAAAACCGACGTGAAGTAACTGTGCTTGCACTGTTGCACCTCTCCACCCCCTCTACTCTCCCCCATTCCATTTCATCCAAGTATTTTAATTGTACTATAAACAGTTTTTTTTATATTTTATTAACATTTTTTTTCTCGAACTGACTACGCTATTGATCTAGCAAGGTCTTAAGTGCTTCACCGGACTACATTCTATTAACTGATAACTTAGGAAGAAATTTAGGAATTATATTTGAAAATACAACAAAGCCATGTTTGATTTTTATTCTCTTTCCGGAAGACAACGATCTGTGTATATACACTGATATATTACCTTTACTCGTAACTATACCAATATGGCAAGTAAAGAAAGGGTGAGATAATTAACAGTGGGCAACAGTGGGCCTCCTGGACAAGTTCAGAAGCTACGAGATATATCGTATAACCTTTACTCGTAGCCGTACCAATAGGGCAAGTAAAGAAAGGGCAAGATAATTAACAGTGGGCCTCTTGGACAAGTTCAGAAACTACGAGATATATCGTATAACCTTTACTCGTAGACTAATATGGCAAGTAAAGAAAGGGCGAGATAATTAACAGTGGGCCTCCTGGATCAGTTCAGAAACTACGAGATATATCGTTGTTGGCAGTCAACGTGTAAAAGGACAAGTGTAGTATTTACCTCAACACCGACAAAAGGTGGACAGGAAAGTAGCAGACGGCAAACATAGCGACAACTGCAACCAACATCTTTGCTGCTTTACGCCGCGACCTGAGCTGCCCTTCGGTGGATGCGTTCGTGTGTATTGACGGTGTCGTACGTCGGTTTGCTGCTAACCCTAAAACATTAGCTTTGTATGATTTCTTTTGTATAGGTCCGAGTATTATTACATATCGGGTGCGGTAGTTATAAAGGTATGACGTCAATCATAGATGACATGATGTCTTTTTTTCTCGAACTGACTACGCTATTGACTTAGCAAGGTCTTAGCAGCTTCAGCGGACTACAGATCCCCGCTCCTTTTCACTACGCATTTTATAGGCTTTCTTCGTATTACATTGTTTTTTTTTTCTCGCAATTACTACGCTTTTGGCCTAGCAAGACCTTAACAGCTTCGCTGGACTACTAAGGTGAGCGCTTACTCCGCCGATTTTATTTTGACAACTAGCTCAAAGGTGCAAATACACCTCGGTATGGGCTGTTGTCTAATTCATGCAATTCGCGACCTAACTGAGCTTCGTATTAGAGGGTAGCGCGTAATGTTTATGTCAGTATAAATACTTTTTGACGGTAGAACAGGCATTTACGCCTACGTATAAAAAATAATCTTGGGATTACTAAATTCATTATCTGAATTGAACGAACTATATCCTAATAAATTACTAAGTTAAATAGAAACTTAACACATGACTTAATTCAGAATTGTACAAAGATGAATTAAGGTCATATGACATCACAGCATTATAAAATACGATACAATTTATTCTTACAGTTATTCTGTCCGGTTGGAGTGCTACACAGTTTATGAGACTCGGTATGACCAGGTATGTTGTCAGATCTCCACAACACTCGTACGATCTGGCAGTAAGCAATCATCATCAGGAGCAGTGGAAACCTGAAAGGATTCAAGTCTTTAAACCTACTCCTTCAAGTACTTCAATATTTCAACCCTGTTTTATAGATTATTTATTTTCAGCAGAAAATAATTACACTTACAAATGTGAAAAGTGATTTACATGCAAATATCGTATCTTTTAGAGCATTTGAAAAAACTCCTAGGTTCTTCTCAGTTTACGCAAATATAAATACAAAGATATTGTGTGGTTTTATGAAACCACGATGTAAGTGACACTTGTATTCGGATCGTAGGCAGTTAACTGTAAATTGTCGGAAAATTATTTGATTTCGGGTATTCAAATCGCGTTTTTAAACTTAGAGCCTGTCCAGATGGTGCGGCGCGTTTCCTAACTCGCGCGTAAAACGCGTGTAATGAGCGAGACTCTCGACTATGTACGCACGAGCGCCGCGCGAGTCGAGATACTCAGGTCCCATTGCTGCGTCCAGTACTACGCGCGAGTCAGTGGCGAGTCGACATAGTTGTCAGTCGTCTATCCGTACGACGTATCTCAGCGTATGCGACGTTTCCTAAAGATGAAACGCGCGTGAAACGCGGTATCTGGACGCAATATATTTTGAAGCGCGCGAGTCGACTCGCGCGTAAAACGCCTCATCTGGACAGGCTCTTAACTTAATAATTGGAATAATAATAGGAAATCAGTACTAAACAAGATATCCAACTATACATTGTAATTTCAATCTGCATGTTACAGTACGGAATACACAATAAACGCAAACGTTTAGATGGCAGACGCATGTTAAAAACTGAGCGTAACATTTATTTAAATTATTGAATCATTTTGAATTGAGCCATGGGTGTCACCATATTAACCTTGGATGCTCTGTCGAGCGCTTTTTACTTTACCTACTACTTTACTTGCCCTACTCCGCGGCTGGCTGTAATTCGACATGCGATAGGTGGACGGAAAAATTTGAGCCAATAAAAAAAGTTTCTCTTTAATAAATGTACAGTCACTTTAAAATATCCGGGATATAAAATTTACAATTTTATTTCTACTCGCACATGTTTGTCTAATTGTCTGTGAAAGCTCGAGTAAAATCTACAGATAACTGATTTGTAACTGACAGGATGTTCTCAGTAAAGTATACTTACGTGTAAAGGAATAGCGCTTTGATAATATGCCATTTCAAGTCGCTCTCATCAGACCAAGTGGAGGCGCACTGCATGAAATACTGCACGTTGAATCTAAGCTCCATTTTCCTCTGTACTTGCAGCACCACGAACTCTGGTATATCTGTATTAAATAAGTAGTTGTTTTGTTTATTACCGAATTTGAACAAGATTCTTGTCTTCAAGTGCAACTGCCAGTTACACCAGCAGCTTCTTGGCGACAGTTTTATTAACTTGAGGATGAAAGTTAACCTATGTAAGCAAAACATTAGGGAAAGCCTACTTACCATCTAGGTTTCTACATGAGAGTCTCTTTAGGAAAAGCGCAGGTTCATTGTAAAATTCACGTACCTAATTGACGCAATGTCTCAATATATTACTACTGAATCGTCATGGCTTCAGCTCCACCATTGAACGGGCATTGTTAAATAAGGATATACGTGTTTATTCCAAAACCATGATGTTCGTGCTAAGGTGTATCAATAAAATCCAGAATCATAGTAACATTTCTCTGGCAATCTTCATAGTTATTTATAGAGTGTGTTAAACATGTATCTATCTACCAACATGCTATATCCTTACTACGGTACTCAAAAATGTTAAAGCACTAACATTCTCTATCCTTACAAAGGATTTTCATTTCCTTCATAATTTACTAATCCCATTAGACAATCCACCAGTACCATTTTATTTAATCCCCATTTATAAATCTTAATATTTAGGTATCTATCTCCACAAATTTAAATTGCATATTTATTACAACAATACACATTGGTTCCAAGAACAATTTTGGTAAAACTTTCTTACATAGCTAATTATAAATGAATTGTTAAAGAAAACCAACTTACTGAATAGTAATGACAGCAGCCATATAACAAGTATCGCGGTCTTCGCTCGCCCAGTGGTAGATTTAAACTTCGGTTGTTTTCCGAACCGGTGGTAGTTTTGACGTTCATAAGCGCTTTATTAGGGCCTAAACTGAATAAAGTATTTTTGATTGATTGATTGATTGAAGAATTGTCTAGGTTCAAATTTAACCACAATCCCAATATTAAAAGAGGATGTAGATGAATGTTAGATGTCGTAAGTACCATCAAGTTTCACAGCGACACACATTTGCCTCAATTGTGTAAGGCAGTTCGGAAATCTAAGGAGTTCTCAAATAATCATGTTAGGTTACGAATGCTGAGGTATCCGGATTCATCGAGCTATTCCGGTTTAATTTGATCTATTCCCTCCTTAATTGTGTATTTCTCAAGAGTAAAGCGACACGAAAAATGGCAAATATAGGTTTCAAAATGGCAAATTAAATTGATGTACCAATCATGAGCGAGCCTTACCGAAGCAACGATAGCGTTGTCTCTGTATACGTAATATTTGTTGTCGCAAAGGTCCCATTTGCCGTCAAAAACATGTATGTATACCGTTATAAATATACCCTATACTATTTGTACATATTAGGTCTTTACCTATTATCGAAGTAATCACCCATGCATTCAATGCATTCTTAAAAAAATCAGCTGAACGGGAGGCAACAAATTCTTCAAAGACATTTTGTACTGCCTCTCGGGTATTGAATTTTTTTCCCGCCAAGGAGTTATCCAAATTCTGGAAAAAGTAGTCGTCTGTAGGCGCAAGGTCTGGTGAGTAGGGCAGATGACGGAGAACTTCCAACCCCAGTTCTTGCAACTTGAAAGACCGTCTGCTGTGCAGTATGAGGTCGTGCGTTGTTATGCAGGAACAGCGGAGACGAGCGATTGACCAATGCTGGTTGGAGATGTACCAGCTTCTCCATCATTGTCTTCAGTTCCTCACAGTACACATCTGCAGTAATGCTCACCCCGTTTGGTAAAAAGCTGTGATGAATCACACCGACGGTAGAACACCAAACAGTGATCATCACTTTTCTAGGGGTAAGTTTTCGTTTAGGGCATTGTTTATGTGCTGAACCAGGATCCAACCAACTTGCTGAGCACTTGCGGTTATCAAACAGAATCTATTTTTCATCGCGGGTAACAATGCGGTTCAAAATTCCTTAATTTGTGTGTCTGTTGAGCAGTGCAAGGCACGTCTCGACGCGTACTTCGCGCTGGCGATCATTGAGTTCGTGGGGCACCCATTTGTCAAGCTTTTTTCCCTTGCCAATTTGACGCAAATGGACCAATATTGTTTTGACGCTAACGTCGAAAGCTGCTGCTAATTCAGCCGTAGATTGTGTATCATCAGCTTCCACAATCGCCTTTAATTCGTCATTGTCGACCAAAGTCTTCGGACGACCGCGAGGTTCATTTTTCAGGTCGAAATTCCCAGAACGGAAGCGAGCAAACCAATAACAGGTGGTGCGTTGGTTTGTAGTGTTAACTCCGTAAACGTTGTCGAAGTTTTGTGCCGCTTGTGCCGCGTTGCTGCCACGACGGTACTCATATTCTATAATTACTCGAATTTTGAACGTATCAAACAAAAAGCATTATGATTTGAAATGGCCCGTACTGCAGAACGGCAATTTCATAGGTAAATACCTATTATTTACCTGAAGAAGCTTCGGTTATATGTCGCGTAGTTATAAACTAACTTCCTAATTAATTCTGACAAAGCCATAGAAAAAATGTTCCACACCTATGTCGTACTAATATTAAACCGAAATTATAGTTTCTAATGCATAAAAAGCTATTTAAGTAGTATCAGCTATTTAAGATATTGTCACCATAGGATATCTCCGGGTATATCAAAGTCCTTTCTACGTGTAAATTTATAGAAAAGAGTACACATTCTGTCTCTCTCTCTTCCTGACTATTCGCTCTACATGGTGGCAGGGCCAGCCTTACGTACTTTTGTTCTCCACTTCGTGTTGTCCTTGTCATTGCATTCGAAAACTTTGCGCTTCTTCACATCCTTCAGTAATACACCTCACCAATTTGTTTTGGGCATGCTTCTGGGTTTTTGACCAGAAAGGGTTGACCAGAAAGCTGTAGTGCTAAATTATCTATTGACTTTACTTTATTTTCCTGAATCTTATTTGCAATGTCGCGCACTCCTAGCCTGCGTCGCATATATTCGTTACGGATTTTATTGAGCCGAGTAATGCCACATATCCTTCGTAACATCTTCATTTCGGTAACTTGCATGGTAGTGAGGTTCTTTAAGCTTACATCCGGTGTTTCACTGCCATAGATAAGGCGTGGTTTTACAAAGGTCTTGTAGATAAAACTTTTAAGTCTAAGGTTCTGTTGCCTGTAACACCAGTAGCTTCTCGCTATTTAGACCACTCTGCGGCTATGCGGTGTTGAACGTTGCCTACAATACGGCTGCTTATGGCAAACTTTGATTCTTTACGTCGTAGTTATTTCACAGATCTTGAGAAGTACATTAACTTTCAAAAACACGTACATTTCGTGTGTGTATTATTGAAATTTATAAGAAATGTTATTCACAGTGCGTGTCGGCTATTTTTAACGCGCTAAAGAGTTCGTGCGATTAATCTACAGTACGTGTCAAGTCTTAACACGCAACCCTTAAAAATGTGGTTTATGTTGAAGAGATGCTGTCGGAATTTTAGTGCAGTACTTAGACAAGCCACTAAGTAATGCCCATTCATCATACTATGGTTTTATCCAAATATTTCTCTTTACTAAAGTTGAAACTCGCTATACCACATGTCAAAACTCTTTATTAACAAGAAGTTCTGAAAAAACTTTTACTATGTACTATAATGAAAATACCGTAAATGTAAGAAACATCGTATAATGTGTTCTATCTCATTCTCTCGCGCGTTAAGTCCTATAAATGTATATGTTTGTCTCCGTTGTTTTTTTATTAATGTCGCTTTTTGTTTCATCTCGTTTGTGACCACAACGGTGTTTAATAAGTTTTCGGTTCAACTCAGGTTAGTTAAGAACTTTATTATTCGTACGAATTACGGGAATATCAACCACGTAAGGGTGGAAACCCGCACGGCGTCTAGGCGTCATATTAACCGTTTATTTGATTTTAGCGTGTTTACCATCTTAGATTACATTGTCATTTAATATTAAATGAGATTTAGGTAAAACGCTAAAGCAATAAAGTATTAAAAAAATGTTTCCCGTTTACTTCCTCTCCTGTGCATTCATGCCACACCGCTTGCACCCACTTCTCACAATGCTGTAAGCGTAGTGTTTATAAACATCATAGTTTTTCTAAACTCAAATAATTTAAATGAAAATGTGATATATTTTTTTTTTAAATTAATATTATTAGTTTAAAATGGTAATAAGTTTTTGTACATCAATGCTAAAATACCATAAAGTTTACGATCTCATATATAAAATGTTCAACTAAAGTTACACTTCAATGGAACTCTATATTTAAAGCAGAATAATTAAATTACACTGGCCTAGAAAACGAGTCTCAGTTGAATGCACGCACGACGCACATAATATCTGACCAGTAAATCAATATCGTAACACAATCCAAGCATGAACCTACATACATAAGTCATAAAAATACAGCTGTGTCACACATGGGTGGGGCTCTTTACTAGAATTATGATACAATTGGTCTATTTATTTAATACTCTTCTATACATATAATATAAATGAAGTGTCTGTATGTAATATCAAAATAAAATATTTTTACTGATTGGGTACGAAAGTATACACGCTTACTGATAACAGAAATGCAATTTTTAAAATTTCATCGATCTGTCTGTCTGTTTGTGCCAGCTAATCTCCGAAACGGCTGGCTCGATTTTGACGAGAATTTCACTGGCGGATAGAAAAAAATACTGCGGGTTACTTAGGCTACTTTAAATCACACTGGCTGTTAACCGTAGCTTCGCCCGTAGTACTATCTCCAAAACGGTTGGACTGATCTTCATGTAACTTCCACTGTCAGATAGCTGACCTTATAAAAAGTAATTTAGGTAATTTTAATGTATACTAACTGTTAACCGTGGTTTGGCCCGCATTGTTATCTCCAAAACGGTTCGACCGATTTTTACGGGACTTTCACCGGCAGATAGCGGACATTATAAAAAGTAATTTAGACAATCTGTTAACCGCGGCTACGCCCGCAATGTTATGTCCAAAACGATTGGACTGATTTTTACGGGACTTTCACTAGCAGATAGTTGATCGTATAAGAAGTAATTTAGGTTATTCTATTTTAGATTAGCTGTTACCCGCAACTTCCTCCGCATGATATTTAGCAAAAATATGTTGTTCACTGTAAACATGTGCTTAAGATGTGCGTTGTACTGGATTCCAAATGACACACAGCAGAAGCTCTCAAAAAGAAAAAAACATCCCGATTATGAAACATTTTTCATCTGTGCTCCGCTCCTATTGACCTTAGCGTGATGATATATATCCTATGACACTCACAAATAACGTGGGTTTCTATGGGTAAAAGAATTTTCAAAGTCGGTTTAGTAGTTCCTGAGATTACCCCCTACAACGTCACAAACTCACAAACTTTACGTCTTTATAATATTAGTATATAGATTATAGCCCCTGCCCGCGACTTCGTCCGCGTAGTAATAGTTACTATTACTACTACTCTGGGCTAACAATGACACACAGCAGAAGCTCTCAAAAAGAAAAAAACATCCCGATTTTGAAACATTTTTCATCTGTGCTCCGCTCCTATTGGCTTTAGCGTGATGATATATAGCCTATAACCATTCTCGATGAATGAGCTATATAACACTGAAAGAATTATTGAAATCGGACCAGTAGTTCTTGAGATTACCCCTTACAACTTCACAAACTCACAAACCCACAAACTGTACCTCTTTATAATATTAGTTTAGATAGTATAGATATATCTGTTAAAAAGATAAACCAGATCAATTCAGTCAATCAGTTTCATTCTGGTTCTTCTCGATGACTGGGTTGTTTACCGAACCAGTGGTAGTTTTGACAATGATAAGTGCCTTCCTACGGCCTAAATTGAATAAAGTATTTTTGATTTGATTTTATATAATAGACTTTTAACATCAAGACCCGTTACTTCAACTTATTACCCGGAAAATCGGTAACTTGCTTTGGGACATTATTATAGAACTCAATACGATTACCTAAAGAATTGTTAGCGATCTTATTGAACCTGAAACGTGGAATGGTTCTTTGTATTTGTTTCTGGTATTAAATTCATGCCGGTCTTTTACATTATGTAGCTTATATAAGTTGTTGTGCATACACCAAGTTATCGAAAATGTATTTATAAACCTTATTGGTTTCGGCTTTTAATCACATTTATTGTGAGGCACATGAGAGGCCTGTAATGGTACAGCAGAGTTGAGATGCGCGATAAATACATCTATATTTTATACGTACAACGTTCAGACTAAAGCTAGAGTACTATGTACTATAATGAAAATACCGTAAATGTAAGAAACATCGTATAATGTGTTCTATCTCATTCTCTCGCGCGTTAAGTCCTATAAATGTATATGTTTGTCTCTTTTTGTTTTTTTACTAATGACGCTTTTTTTTTGATCTCGTTTGCGACCACAACGGGGTTTAATAAGTTTTCGGTTCAAAAACCCAACTTGACTCGGGTTAGTTAAGAACTTTATTGCACACATCATAAAATCTCATATTGAAAATTCGATCCGATCCAAGTTGATTCATTTGAGAAACTTCGTAGGTAATTATGTTGGAAAAGTTATCTGTTTGACTTACGTCTGTATTCAATCTAATCTATTCGGAGAATGTTTTTATTTGAGTTCGAAAGGTGGGTCTATTGGAAGATTTAAAACTAATAAGATTTGAAATTACTTTGGAACATTTTGAATGTTTATTCAGTTTCTTTTACGTGTTCTTATAGTTCTACCGGAATTTTATTAGGGATGAAGTCTAGATAAACAGCGTCTGAAATAGGAACACAATCGCACTCGCGAGACACTGTGTCAGGTTCTTCATCGGTCGCTTTTAAACAAATACCTTTACTGTTTTTTCCAAATCTACAAGGAGATCATATCATCTTTTCAGGAATTGGCTATGTCCCGCGATTCGATTAACTTTTAATTTATCCTTTCATCGGGCTTTGACGCATTGGGCCACGCTACATGGCTCGCAGGCACTATTACTTTGTTCTCATTTAGTGGATTTTTTACATTTTGTATGGTCATTGCTCCGCTCCTAAAGATCATAGCGAGGTAGTCCGGGAAGCCGTTAAGGCCTTACTAGGCCAATAGCGTAGTCAGTTCGAAAAAAAAAGTCATGGCGTAATGTAGTTGGCCTATTATCTTTTTTAAAAGTTCTAATATGTAAATTAATCTTAGAAATCTGGACGGCAATTTCAGGGATTAGCACAAAAACAAACGTGTAAAGTATTAATAATATCCTGAATTTTATAATAATAACATTTTCTTTATAATAGTAAAATAGAATGAAGGGGTTGTTGAATATTAAGACGAAATTGGGTTGCAATGTAATTAAAATATGTACATATAACCCGACGGTTTTATATATCAATAAATAAAACAAAGTGTCGGTACTAGAAAGTTTTCATATCATCATTATTATTTATTATTATAAAATAAAGTCCCCTACCGCGTCTGTCTGTCTGTCTGTTCGCGATAAACTCAAAAACTACTGAACGGATCTTCATGCGATTTCACCAGTGCATAAAGTGATTCATGAGGAACATTTTGATATATAATTTGTCAAGGATTGTGTTATAATCAGGGTGGGACAACGTCTGCCAGGCCCGCTAGTTATAAATAATAATTTGTACTTAAACAATTGCAAAAACAATTTCAGCAATGAAGGTCTTGGCTGTAGTTCGATCCATCGGAAAAACGTACATCATAATTGAACGGTACTACTCGCACTCACATAATTCCAATAAAGAGTAAGAGACAGGACTATACTGAGATGTCTGAATATATGGATTTCTGAACATGGTATTCGTTGTCGGGAAAAATGAAATTTAATTCCACTTGCCAAAACTGCAGACATTTTAAAGATAAACGGTCTTGGCGCAGTCCAGCATTTCGGTGTTAATATTATTAAGTTTGAAAATTATTTGAAGCCATAAAAGTTTAGGGGGACGATTGGCTCAAATCCCACTATAAAAACCGAGCTTATAATCACAAAAAATATACATAATAATGATCATCCATGGAGGGGTGAAAGGCTATTTATTTTCAGCTATATTTTATGAACTTTATAGCAGAGTCATTTAAAGATGTAAAATTTTAAATAATTGTCTTAATTACAATATAGCTCATAAATAGAAAAGAATAAATCCGCATTATTAAATAAAAAACACTGCATATTTTGGCATTATTTCCATAAAAGAAATGGTTATAAGATCCAAGATAATTGTCACTACATGTGAGACAGTATCCCGTTTATGCTAAGTTTTCGGTTCACTAAACTGGAGCATACCATGTCTGTAACCGTATCGAAAAAAGTAAAACCAAAACGTGTCCAGTTCATACGCGGTTAAACCGAAATCTAGAAATAATTATAGAATAATTACCTATATGAACGATACATATGAATAATACATCACGTTGGTTATAATTAGTATAAGGTAAGGCACAAGTATTAGGCAGTGCAAAATTCATTAATAATAAGATACACGTTGCACGTTAAACCGTATAAATGTATGTATATATTTTCATTTCACCGAGCTTCTAATTAAAATGGGGCTAAAGAAGTTTTGACTTAAATATTGTTTGTATAATTATTTAAAAAAAAACATCCACATCACAGTTCTTTTATTAATTGATTCTAGCGTGCCAGGAACGGACTGACACCAAATTCTCGGTGAGAATAATTAGCAGCTGTCGTTACGCTCCGTGCATGGCACGCGACGTTGCCAGACCGCTATGAGCAGGTGGGCTATACGTTCTGTGGTAAAAGCACATGCGGAAGGATGCGTCAAAAAATAGAGGATGACATATTTATATGAGAATAATTAGCAGCTGTCGTTACGCTCCGTGCATGGCACGCGACGTTGCCAGACCGCTATGAGCAGGTGGGCTATACGTTCTCTACGTTGCCACTTTGTACTTAGTTCTATGTTAAAAGCATATGCAGAAGGATGCTTTAAAAAATGGAGGATGAAATATTTATACAAAATGTTAGAAAATACGAGGTCACATACATTTATCATAACGTATTATAAAACAAAGTCCTCTGCCACGTTTTGTCTGCCTGTCTGTTCGAGATGAACTCAAAAATTAATGAACGGATTTTCATGTGGTTTTTACCAGTTGATAAAGTGGAAGATATGAGGAAGGTATATATACTTTTTCAAGGTTTCCGCCGGCCAAGCTAGTTAATTATCAAATGTATTGTATACGGATATGACACGAGGATTAAACGCGTTATATGAAGCTATTATACGTTTCAGGGCGCATTTTAATGTTCCGTCATGATTTTTTCCTGGCATTCTGCCTGTGTAAAAATTCTACCACGTCTATAGTCCATCTTTTGTTTTTTTATTCTTGGCAACTAATCTTCTAGATTATTGCTGCCATTATCGCGTTGGTAGTAATATAACAAGTGTCTTGTGATAACAAGATGGTAGAACTTAGGACTCTCTATGAAGTTTATATGGCGTCTCAGTAATCATATTCCGTGATATTATTTCCCATCCACTTAGCTTGTGCACAATAACCGAACTATATTACGTAAAACATCATAATATTGTAAAATACATAGTCAAATAACACAAGATTATGAATAAAATATAAAATCCACTACCGGAGAGACCAAGATCCCGCCAAAAACTTCTTATCTTTGACATACAATTTTAGACTTTATGCTTGAATGTAATATTGGGAAAGAATTTTATATGTATAATATATATATAAAATAAACACTGGTTATAAAACAATTATGTGATGCCACGCGTAAGTGTATTAGATGCCAAAAATAGTAAATTCTTTCCTTAGATATACAAGAATTGTTCGCTCCATTCACAAAAGTTCAAGGTAAAGTGGCTGGCACAATAAAAAATAATAAGGAACGTAGAAAAGTAACTTTACTTGTATATAGAAACCTATTTTTGCTTCGTAAATGAGTATTTAAGTTCTTCTTACGGGGTCTGTATGATTATATAAATAAGGTTGAAAATGTATATCTTTATATATTATATAACTCTTCTGTCCGTGTGTATCTGACTGAACTCCTCCTAAACGGTTGGACAGATTTTATTAACATTTTTTGTGAGTGTTCCAGATGATTTTAATGATGATGAATGGTTTATATTCACAATTGAACTCGGTAGATGGCGCTGCGGTTGAATTTTAGGATTTTTTAAAAATAATTAAGTCACGATAACGTCCGCTCGCGTCTCCGCCGTCTCGTTCTGCGAGACAGTCATGCTTGCAAAGGAGGCTGCGGAGAGGGAGAGAGAGCGAACGATTAGACTCCCCCGCGGCCGACAAACTACGCGGCGGCGACGGGTAGGCGATGACCTCCGGCCGCCGTAGTTGTGGCTAGACACATGCATGTCCGTCGCTCCGGGCAGTTAAACTGCACAGGTCCATGTGGTGGAAGTGCATTATGCTGATGCTCCCACAGTTCGTTAGGGGGAGTAACACCCATTTCCCCTTGAGGGGTCCACCATCTTGACCCCTCAGGCCACAGTTTGGGTCCCTTAGGAGGGGACAACACCTGTTGGAGGAGCAGATGTAGTGTCGATTAGACAGTCCCTACTCCTCCGGCCAAAAGGTGTAAGAAGGTACCATGGGGGCTTAGTCCGTGCGACTCGGGCATATCCATCCTCTGCTGCCTGGCGAGTCGGATACCCGTTAGGGATTCCCCCATGGAGAAAAAAAAAGAAAAAAAAAAGGATAACGTCCACTGGGCCTGCCGGTATGCTTGTATTTTCTGTAGTATTCTAAGATAGTGAAGATATAAGTTAAATATCAACGATGGCATAGCGAGCATTGAGCACACTAAGCTTAGAAGGATTTGGGTCTCAAATTCAAATTCAACTATTCAGTTGAAAATCCCTATAGGGGCACAGTGGTAGCTAGTTAGATATGTCTAGGAAAAGTCCTTTCATCATACCATGTTTCCATTATAATGTTTTCCTTCACCAAAAGCATCGGTTAATTTGTAAGAAGTGGAACCTAATTCTACGAGGTATTAGAATATGCGAGCATGGTGTTAGAACTTTTTCTATGCCCTTATTCTTAGCTACTACTCTCAAGTTGATAATGATGATGATATAGCTACGACACTTACAGCATTCTATTGATACACCTTACAGGTGAGTGGTAAATATTATGTACGATTGGGCCTTAAACTATAGACCGGGATAAACGATCGTGGGGGGCTGATGTTACTCGCGTCCACAGGAAGTGTACCTCTAATTCCCCTTTTATTTACGCGGGGAAATCCTTTATGGATACGACACCCTCTCGGGGGAGAGAGTGGGTTATGTCCAACTCACACGGACTAATACCCCATGGTGTACCGTCCGACGCATGGTAGGGGCCAGGGATCGAAACTGCTGTCTTCCTGAGAAACTGCCCCTGCGGACTTTTAACTCCATTGCACGTTCTCCCCGGGGTGCTGCTAGTTAAAAATTTTTGACCGCTGTCTGGTTCCACATAAATTGAACCTCGCAGTGATAAATAGAGTAATCAATCAATAAATATAAGCTGGATACTCTATTTAACCATACGATTAAATGAAAACTCGTCAAGGTGATGATAACCTTAGGACGGTCACGTTTTACGTTCTGTTGGTGTATCTCCAATATCCAAGGTGAGGAAGAATCGGTATTCAACAACATCTGAACACCCTCATATAGTTGTACGATACGTTCGTCGATCTACATTCATTTTGGTAACAAGTCTCGCCCACTGTCAGTTTAGTTCTAGTGAATGTATTTTTTTTTAATTTTTATGTCATAGTAGGCAAACGAACAAGCAGGTCACCTGATGTTAAGTAATCACCGCCGTCCATAGACACTAGCAACACCAGGGGAGTCGCAAGTGTGTTGCCAGCCTGTGTTAGTGCGATGGGGGGAAGGAAGCAGGGGAAAGGGAGAGGAGAATGGAGGGGAGGTAGGCCTCCGGTACTGGACACAAATTCTTTCTTTTTTAAATCAAATAATATTAAGGATGGGGCGGGCATTAAGGATGGGGCGGACGTTACCACCCGTGCGGCGGCTGCTAAGGCAGAGGAGGTGGAGTTGGCTAAGGCGGATACCGCTAACACCAAGAAAAAAGCGGCTAGGCTCAGCGTGACAAGATCGTCCCGACTGAGACGCATTAGCGGGTCGGGAAAAATTCTGGATTCCGACACGGAAGTGGAGGAGGGCGGGCCTCTTAAGGTGAGCACGAACCGCAGGGGGACTCCCCGGAAGTGCGGGAGTGGCCGTGGGGTCATGGGAGAGGCTGACGGGTCTTTTGACCGGGCCCTGGCTGGTGGTGTAAGTGCTGCGGAGTCTGTTGCTGGCTCTGCCGCGGGCTCCGCAGCTGTCTCAGCCACGGGCTCCGCAGCTGTCTCAGTTGCCAACTCCGCTGCTGGTTCCTTGCCCAGCTCTGATACGGAGATAGACATGCTAGACATGGACGTCCTAGACGCACAGAAACTGAAGGCTCTCGCCGGCTCGAAGATCGCTTGCATCTTCGAGACGGTGAAGAAGTCTAACAACCTGCAGACCCCATGCATTAAGGCCTTGAAAGGCGCTGCTAGGACCCTGCAGGAGGTTGTGGAGGCCCTTGCCGAGCGCACAGAGGGGGAGGAGATTAGAAAGCTTCAAAGAGAAATGAAAAATCTCCGCCGCCAGGTCGATGACTTAAAGGCGGAGAATAAGGCTTGGAAGCAGGAGGCAAATGCCAAGAAACAGATGCCTCCGCCTGCTCCTCCCATGCCGGCACCGGCAGAGCCTCTGTGGGAGCAGGCTCTTGCAGAAGCGGTGTCTCGTATCCACAGCTCTCTCCACACGTCATTCAGCAACATGCTGAATGCACGTCTGGAGAGTTTGGAGGGTCGTCTGCCTCCAGAGGCGCCCATTCGCCCACCTCTGGCGGCGGATAGGAAGAAGAAGGGTGGCGCGGCCAGCGCGGCGAAGACCGCGCCGGTTGCGAAGGCGCCTCCGGCCCCGGTGGTTGCCCCACTGGGCATAAACTGGGCCGAATTACCGGTCCCAGCGGCGGTGACGGATGGCGCGGCGTGGTCCACCGTTGTGGGCCGCAAGAAGAAGGCGACAAGGGCCAGGCAGCCGCGCCGAAGGCCCCAACCACGGCTCCCAAGACCACGCCTGCGAGGCAGAAGCTGCCGTCAGCCCCCAAATCGGCAGCGGTCATCCTGACCCTGCAGGATGCCGCAGCCAGCAAGGGGGTTGGCTATAGGGAGATCTTGATGAAGGCGCGCGAGCACGTGACCTTACCCGACATGGGCATAGCAGATGTGCGGGTGAGGCCAACGGCCACGGGGGCCCGGAAAATTGAACTACCGGGCCAGAGTAAGGAGAAGGCCACCGAATTGGCCCGGAAGTTGGAGAAGGCCCTGGACGGATTCGCCACGGTCGTCGTCCCGACCAAAAAGGCGGACATCCGGATAGTCGGTCTCGACGATTCGGTGTCCCGGGACGAAGTCCTGGCGATCGTGGCGGCGAAGGCCAACTGCAGGGTGGCGGAGGTAAAGGTGGGCGATGTAAAAAAGAACTGGG
>MU159471.1:0-35438 GCA_015888305.1 Antheraea pernyi | reverse complement strand
CTCTCCGCCTCCTCCTTCTGCGAGATGACCTCCTCGCGGGAACGGAGTTATCGCTGCCGAGCGTGGTTTCGGCCATGCTTGGCAGTGAACAGGCTTGGCGAGCGATGGCCTCCTTCTGCGAGGATGTCATCTCGCAGAAGGAGGAGGCGGAGAGGGCCCGCGAGGCAGACCCTCAAAGTGGCCCTCTCCGCCAAAGGAGAACAGGCGGGAGGAGACGGCGCTTTGCCCAACTCCTCCCGCTACCGTAGCCGGACCTGAGGGGATGGGCCGGGGGGCCCATCTCCTCATTGCACGGGTCCGGCGGGCGAGGGGAGGCAGCCGGTGTGTACCCGGTCTGTCTCTCTATAGGTAGGAGCCCGGCGGCCGCCTTCCGCCGGGCGGACCGTGGGGGCGGCTCTACAAGGTTGATTAGCTTGAACGATCCCTTGCCGCCCCCACAAAACGGTCTGTCGGTACACCGTGGGGTTTTAGTCTGTGCGAGTCGGACATAACCCACCCTCTCCCCCGGGAGGGTGGCGTATCCATAAGGGATTTCCCCACGTTAAAAAAAAAAAGGCTTCCGGTACTCTCACTGACCGAACGAAATGCAACAATGCAAGCACTGTTACTTCACGTCAGTTTTCTGTATTTAAGCACGTTTCCTTTTTTTAACTGGCTCAGCGGAATGACTGCACGGTACCTGATGGAAATTACTATACAGTCCATAAATAACGGTGATTTTCGATGTTAAATAGTAGTACGATAGTAGTCGCTGTCAAACCGACCTGCAAAAAATTTGCAAATCTTGCAAATTACACAGGAATCATGTATGTATTCCATTATTATTAGTTACAAGCTGCACTCGCGACTTCGTCCGCGTGGTATTTAAAAAAAAAACAGTCTTTCAAATACTGTGTCTTAGATATTACTTATACTGTTTTACCGTGAACGCGGTACTGTAGCAGCGACGCGTTCAAACAAACAATCAGATAAACATTTAAAAATAATTGAAATGAATTTTATTTCTTATTTCTAGACATCTGCTACAGTTTTTTCCTCACAATCTAAAAAGTATATACACTATTTATTACATATATATTAAAAAGATCCTCTATTTGAATTAGAAACAAATTTGGAAACTTTTTTGATAATACAGTGAAACCTTGCCAAGCTCTGTCACTTTTTACTTTAAATATTTAGACACTGAAGGAGCTGTTATTTTGAAACTATGTATAGCACTTAGTTTGATGAAACATAATATGTTCTTCAAAGGTCGTCTTTATAAATCAAATTTCTAACGCAAAAATATGATACTTTATCTCATATATTAGTAAAAGCGTAAGTATCATCCAGGTGGCATATACACTGAACGAAATATAATCTATATATCTATACAAAACACAATTGAAGTGTTTGTTTGTAATATCAAAGTAAAACTTATTTACTAAATGGATTTTTTTTAATGTCATAGAAGGCAAACGAACAGGTTTATCACCTCATGTTAAGTGAACACCGCCGTCCTTAGATTGTAGTCCGATGAATCTGTTAAGACCTTGCAAGGTCAATAGAGTAATCAATTCGAGAAAAAAAAACCGTCCATAGACACTAACCAAACCCAGGGGAGTCGCAAGAGTGCGTTGCCAGCCTGTGTTTGTGGGATGGCGAAGAAAGTGGAGGGCGGGGAGGGGGGCTTCCGGCGCTCTCACTGACCAAACGAAACACAAACAATGCAAGCACTGTTACTACACGTCGGTTTTCTGCGGGTCGGTGGTACTACCGCGGACCAGCCGACCCATTTATGCTGAAACCAGTAATAGTAATATAGTTTACCACCTACAAAAATATATAAAAATACGGTTGATTTCTATGTCTGGGGTCATAGGAAGTCATTTCGAGCAAGAACTTTTATTGGGCTAAATTACCAAATGCCTTAATTATTACTTATTATTAAATATTAATTACTATTAAACTATTACTGGTTCTAAATTTTGTTTTAAATTTGTATTTTTTGTTTTGGGTATTGTTTTCAATTAATTTTATGGAAATTTTAAAGAACGACCTCAAGTATAGTTCGAATACAAATTTTGGTTTGCTTCCTTTGTGATCCTTTTTTTAGTTTCTTTGAAATAAGTTCCTAGTTGTTATACATTCTTGGAGAGCTAAGAAAACGGTTTCGTTTTAAAAATACTCTACAAGTAAAGTGTCATAACGTTTTTTTTACTTTTAAGGCATTTCAGTGGAAAAAAATCTCAAACAAATATTGAAATAATATCGTTTTTCGTCGCGCATTTCTAAATTTAGACCGATAATTGTTGTTTTAATATTGATAAATAATCAGTGTTTAATCGTTATCATAAATCAGAAGAAAATTTTAAATTTAGATTTTTTTAAATACATTTCTGATGTGGCATTTTTGACTTATTTTGAAAAATGCTAAAACACATGATAACTCGAATATTCACTTTTGCATAATGCACATGGGAGGCTAAAAATATCACAAATAGTCATCCCTATCACTTCCTAACGGGAATATGTCGAATTACCAATAACCCTGTATAGGAAATATAATAATTATACTTATTTACAAATACTTAGAACAGATGATTTTTGATGATTGATTGATTTCTAGGCGGTAGAGTTACGCTGTAGCTGTTATTGGTTTCAGCATGAATGGGTCGGCTCGCCTGGGGTAGTACCACCCGACCCACAGAAACACCCACGTGAAGTAACAGTGCTTGCATTGTTACGTTTCAGCCGGTCAATGAGAGCGCAGGAGGCCCGGCCCACCTTTCCACCCCTTCCCCTTTCTCCTCCCCGCCACACAGGCTGGCAACGTACTTGCGAATCCTCTGTGTTGCAAGTGTTTATGGACGGTGGTGATCACTTAACATTAGGCGACCCACCTGTTCGTTTGCCTCCTATGACATAAAAAGAAAAATAGATGAACGGATTAAGATAACCATAAATAAAACATTTCATTGTCGTGTTTTCGTCGCATTATTTTTTTTTTTTAATTGTCTATTAACTAATAACTTGCACTTTCAGTGATTCTTTTTTTTTCACGTATCTCAAGTAACACAATAATTCATAAAAACCCAGAGAAATACAAATAACAATGTAAATTAGAAAGAACTCACGCTATACAACACCAACCATGCAATACATGTTGTATGGTTTGTGTATGGTTGTTGTATGGTTGTATTGAAAGACGTCCAGAAAGACGACCAAGCAAGAATGCCCCCAATGACTTTTTTTTTTCGAACTGACTGTGCTATTGACCTGGTAGGGTCTTTACAGCTTGACCGGACTACTAAGGCCGAGCGCTTAGGGCACTCAGCCGATTTTGGGTTTTAGGTAACATGCACAAGGGTGCACGCACACCTCGGCTTGGGCTGTTACCTGAAAAAGTCGCGTCTGCCCTAGCTAACTATTCTAAGCTATTCATATGTATGAATACAATCGAAATTGCATGATTCACAAATGCATACGTGTATATCGGAAATGAAACGAACTAAACTATTCGATTCAGTTCGATTGAGGGAAAGAAAGTAAAACCCTCCCACCATGTGTATATATGTGCACGTGTGTGAGAGAGATGATCTCATATGTGTGTTCAAGTGATGTAGGTGAGTCACTGTATCGCGATAATAATATCTCAAGGGCTCCGCACGGGGATGACCTAGGCTCGAGATATTACTGAGAACCGCGATGTATGCGGGAGCTAAAGAGGATCGATTACAAAAGCGTGGGCGCAACACGCATTTAATAAGATCGAATTTAAATTTATTAACGGTGACGGCACCGAAATCTAAAAATAGACGTAACAAAAATTATTATTATTATTTAACGGTTGTTTTAGGGGAAGATAGACGTAAATACGCGATTTACTCCATCTTATATGAATTATTTATTTTGAACGGCTGTCGGCCCGAGCCGTTGTAGTGTAGCCGCGATGGCTGGAAACCTATGGATTGCGGTAACGGCGCCTAGAAGAGGATTTCGGGCGTTCTCATCGTACGCCGAGATCTCCGAGATCTCGTGGAAAATTAGTAATTGACCTGCCTAGTCAGTACTCGATAAGGAGAAGGAATAGGCGGGGTGATCCTGTGAAGGATTTTGTAAGCGTCTTGTGAATCCTTTTTTACATTTGGTTAAGCTAATTGTAGCGGTGCTTGATTAATTTTTTTACAGGTCAGTAATTCCCTTTCTCTAGTAACGGCAACCCCTTCTCAATGTTCCGCTAGATATACGAGTATAGTGATGATCTAACTAAAGAAGTTACTAAGCTAACCTCAGTAAAGGTTTTCAAATACAACTGTAGAACATACATATGGTTGCGCGTGAGCGATTTTCTCCTGGTTCATCAAAAGCGGTGAGCTCATCTCTAGTATAGTCTATAGAATGTCTATGGAAGTCATCGTGCCCTAGTGATTTGACCGGTGGATATCGGAATTCGCGTACATTTACTCATTTGAATTGATACCATTATCGGCTGACGGTGAATTAAAACATCGTGAGGAAACCTAAGCCTGAGAAATATTCTTGTAGTACTACTACATGTGTGAAAAACATAGGACTGTGGACTCCTCAGAATTTCAAATCGTCAATACGTCGTGGGCTTGCGGTATTCACAGCGGAGGTGAAAGGAATTTTTGCTATTTCTAGCAGACTCGAAATTTCAACCCAGGACGCCTTGTCCTGGATCGTGACGGGCGGAGTTGGGCGGGGCTTCTTACCCGAGGCTACGGAACCCGCAGCATCGGGTGAGGCCGGACTGTCGGGAATGGCGACCTTAGGGGCCTTTTTGGGTACTTTAGCGCCCCTTGAAGGGAGACGCTTGCTTGAGGGCAGATGGCATTCACTATCGGAGGAGTTAGCGGGAGGGTGATCCCGCTTTTTGCCTCGCGTGACGGCGATGAAGTCGTCGATCATGGAGGGAGTTGGGTCCATCTCCATACTGGAGCCTTCCCCGACTGGGGCGGGGGTAGCTGCCTTGTCGGCAGAGGTCGGGCACTCCTGCGGGAGCAGGGAGAAGGAATTCTTCATTACGAAATTAGGATTTTTAAGGACTCTGGGCGTCACACTCGATGAGCAGATCCTGGCACATACCCGAGACGAATTCGCGGAAGGCCGGAAGCTCTTGCTTGTGGGAAATTGACTCGGCCATGCTGGGGCCTGAGGAGGGGAGTGGGGCGGGGGAAGACATCTGAAACCTCCCTGCCAGAGGGGCAGGGGGGCGCGCCTTAATGAATTTAACGGACTATCCCGAGTCCGGATCAAAGGAAGCTGTGGGCGATCTGCAGTGCCTAGGGGGAAGCCCTACCACTTCTTTCTTCTTTTCAGCCGGCGCGGCGACACGACGACACGAAGAGGAGCACGCAGATGTACCGAAAAGTGCGGTTTGACGTACTGACAAGTACGATTTCCTACGTTCTGACAAGAACGCGTAACGAGAGACACGTCAAGAAACAAGTCGATTGACGAAACAGCAGAGAATACGAAACCCGAGATTCTCGATACGGACAAAAGAAACACTCGCGTAAAAAACCAACTGACTGATGACGTCACGAAAACGATGTAAAAATACACGTATCGAGAAAACTAGAGCGCACGTCCGCTTCCCACGAACGCAACAATGGGACTCCACGCCCCCCCAATGACTCGACAGACTGGCCTTTTATAGCATTCAGTCAAGTTACGACCGGCCGATAACTTTCGATCAATGGCGTGTCAAGTCATTAGTAACAACCCCGCTGTAGTCAATAGTAGTACAGAGAGTGCTAACAATATATTTTGTAGGCTTTTGTTTCACCGAACATATCAGCCCCATTGTTTCCCAATCTGCCTAGCTCCATTAGGAGAGTCGCTGAATAGGTATCATTATCAAGTCATACAGCATTTTAACTTCACCCGAAGAACAGCGTTCGGTCAATATGCTGTGACAGATACCTATGTTTTAAATGGTTACTATAGCAATGGAACCCGTAACGCGTGAAGAAAATGTTTCCGTAAATTGTCAAAAAAAAATTAACTTCAAAAATATATTGTGAAGTATATAGCACTTATAAAAGCTTTAACAATACGAGGATTCGTTTCTCATAATGTCTCTACTTATAGACAGTAAAAGCTGATCCCTGTAACTCGGGTATATATTAACATTCATGACCGCATAACATTAATGCACCTTAAAACCGTCCTGGCAGTATTATTCTATAATCATTTTTGATGTGAAAACTTCTTTAACCACATGTAAGTTATTTTTAATATAGTTTGAGCGCAGCCGCTGTACCGCGCCTAAGGTATGCGCGGGGAGGTGGGGAGTGGGAAGGAATGAGCATGAACTCACACTAGATTCGTAACGTCACACAGATCTTAAGATATCAAATCACCAATTCTATGAAGCTGTATATTTACCAGTATAATTTCCAATCCTTTCCAAATTATATCCAATACCTGTTTTTTTCGAATATGATTTTTCGATAAGTACAAATAAAGAACCAATATAAATGAAACGAATCTTGAATTATTGGAATATAAATGCATAAGGCACGACCTATCTTTAGATATTTCACATGTGTGTCTGACACAGACACCGTTCGCCGCAATTCTGGCCGCTCGCGTACCTATAGGCGGAGAAAAACCTATGGGTTTATGTCATCGACATGCTTGTTACGTATTGCGATTGCTTCAGACTAGCGATGCGTAATATAGCGGCCTGCGAACATGTATTATCAATATTTCGTATTGAGCTTGTGCGGTCCATCATATATTTGTTTACTTAAGAAACTGTATATAATGATTGCTTGGATTGCTAATAGATGTGAAAACCAGGTTAATTTTAATAATTTCAATTTACAAATTATGATATTTATATCATTTAGACCATAATTGGTTTAAAGATTCAAAACAGAAAAGAGTTATTTAGTCCATTGAAATGTTACATTTTAAGGACCGAATAATGCATTTTTAGAGGACGCAATTTTATTTTTGAGACATGTGTGGGGGGTTAATAGAAGCTTAACCTCAAGTTTGTGGGATCGCCAAGGCGCCAATAATGACTTTACAAATTTTTTGTAAGACGCATAGTTTCCGAGATATCGCGAAAAAAGTGTTTTCACTCCTTTTTCCAAGAGGGCGGCCGGAGGACAAGGTTGGCGACCCCACAAACTTGAGGTTAAGCTTTTATTGAACCCCCACACATGTCCAAAAAATAAAATTGCGTCCTCTAAAAAATGCAAAGCTCATCTAACATTTCAATGGACCAATTCCAATGTTATGAGTTTTTACATCTGTCTTTATGACTAAGTCGACTTTTTCATGTGAAACATCTATAGGGGTTAATCTGATTGTTGGTGTGGCGAAACGTGGCGACGCAAAACACGAACTTTGCACTGTTAACGAAATACTCAAAAACAACTCTTTTGCAACCCTATATGTATAAACATAATTATTTTATCGGCCACTCGTTCTACTGGTATTACGCGGCACACACCCACAACCTAGCGTCCTTTGATAAATGCCGCCAAATACACCGCGCCTGTGCCTAGCGGTGATTTTTTTGAATTTTTGTACTTAATAAAAATTAATATTTATGTAATAAATAAACAGTAATTATTTTATGGAACAATTTTGTAATGCTTTATCTTTTCATTATGCCATAGCTGATTCCTGTCGTAATCTGTACTTTTATGCATATAACTTACGTAAAACAATTTTGACGTTTCACATCTGCCAGGAGTCCCGTGGCGGCTCCATTTTTTAAAATCGCGGGCGTCTTTTTTGCTCACATTTTAATATGTCTTTTGTTACATTGGTCTATAGGTGGATTTTTCAAAATCTGCCTGACTGGTCTATGTAAATGAATTTAATAACTGTTTACTATAATTATGAAAATGATATTTGGGCTTTGTCATTTTTATGCTCATTTACACCGCATGAGTATAATTTCTTGATCCAAGTGCACTGAATGCAGTCTTCAAGCAGATGAGACATTAGAACACATCTTTTTTATTTGTCTTTTTATTTGCGGAAGGTGACCGCCGGGCAGACCGTGAGGGCGGCTATACAAGGTTGATTAGCGTGAACGATCCCTTGCCGCCCCCACATAACGGTCTGTCGGTACACCGTGGGGTTTTAGTCCGTGCGACTCGGACATAACCCACCCTCTCCCCCGTCGTATCCATAAGGGATTTCTCCACGTTAAAAAAAAAAAGATAAGTCGCGAATTAACGGGCGATGTACTGGTGGTTGCCGGAGATCGCCGATCTCCGGGCGGCTTGCTCTGCGGCCCGGCGGCTGTTCGGGCGCAGCCGCCGACGCCGGCACCGGGACCCGGAGGCGGAGGCCCGGCTGTATGGCAGCTACAGGGAGTGCAGGAAGACCCTGCAGGCTGCGATCAGCCGGGCGAAAGAAGCAGCATGGGAGGAGCTGCTCCAGACGCTGGAGGGGGATCCATGGGGGCGCCAGGTACGCCTCCAGCACCCGCTGCAGGTAGGGGGGCACTCCGAAATATCGGAGCGCCTCTCGTATGACCCCATGCGGCAGGGTGTTGAAGGCTTTGGCGATGTCAAGGGACACCGCCAAAACCCTCTCCCCCTGGGAGGTCGCCTCTGCCGACAGCGACTTCAGGAGGCACAGGGCGTCCACCGTGGAACGCCCTGCCCGGAAGCCATACTGCGCATCCGCCAGATTAGGCCCTACGCCCTCTAGGTGCTGGACGACCCGGGAGGAGATAATCCTCTCCAGCACCTTCCCGGCGTCGTCCAGCAGGACGAGGGGCCGATATGCGGACGCGCAGTCCGGAGGGCGGCCTGCCTTTTCCATAAGGCAGAGCCGCCCAAGCTTCCAGGGCTTCGGGAACTGCCCGACCGAAAGACACCGGTCGAACAGCTCCCGAAGCCACCCCCCAAACAAATACTTTATATAGGGGATCATTCAATTAAAGTACGCGATTACTCAAAACTCACTAAAAAATGTTATTTGGGTTTAATTATATCTGACAAATACATGATGTGGCGAACTGTTAATATTCTAACTTTGTCTATTATTCTATTGTTCGGCTACTATTGTCCATTGCTAGTAATGATTCAATTTTTATTAACTGTTCATTTTTATTTATAATCTTTTCCAATTATTCTAAATGTATCGAAACAAAGATTAATGAACATCAATGTTAAATTCCTAATATTAATATTTTGAATTTGTTTTGTATTAACTTCTTGACTGTACTATGCGCAAAGCCAAATTCAAAGCTCTATTCAGAGTGGCCAAGACATTGGACTCGGTCTATAGTATTTTATATAAGAAAACAATATCGGCAGCCGCAGACTTCTTTATTTAATTTTATTATAGTAAGAAGTTTTTTGGCGGGGTCTTAGTCTGTCATGTAGTGGATTTTATATTTTGTTCATAATATTATGTTATTTGACTCTATATTTTGTGATATTGGTGGTGCTTTACGTAATACAGTTAGGTTATTATGCACAAGTGATGTGAATGGGAAATAATACCGCGGAGTATGTATTCCGAGATGCCACAAAACTCCCTGGAAAGTTCTAACAAATAAATTATTACCAAATCAACAATGGCAGTAATAATTTAGAAGGTTGAGTGTCTACCGAATTTAATAGTGAATATAAACCATTCTTGAATCTACCTAAATACTCACAAAAAAAAAACATCAATATCTATCCAGACAGCAGAATCATATATCAACATTATCATTATATAGTATAAAACAAAGTTCTCGACCGCGTCTGTCTGTCTGTTCACATAGGGGGGCCGGGCGCCGGGTGCCGCCGACTCTACATGGGAGTCGTGCGGGCGATGGCCGCCTACGGGGCACCAGTCTGAGCTGATGCCCTCGGTGCCACCAACGTGCGTGCGCTCCGCAATGCGCAGCACACGGTGGCACTGAGGGCAATCCAGGTGTACCGGAAAGTATCCTCGGCGGCGGCCTTCACGCTCGCCGGCTCCCTGCCCTGGGAGCTGGAGGCAGGAGTTTTCCTCGTTCTCGAGGAAACGAAGGGGGAGCCTCCGGCTCCCAGGGAGGTAAAGGCGGAGAGACGGAGTCTAAGGGTAGATGCCGTCGAAAGGTGGCAGCAGGACCTGGCGGACGAGCGGTTCGGGCGGTTCTGTGGGCGTAGAAAGAGAGGGAGTGGGGCTCTCTGACGTTCCGACTGGTGCGAGGCAGACCCTCAAAGTGGCCGTCTCCGCCAAAGGAGGACAGGCAGGAGGAGAAGGCGCTTCGCCCAGCTCCTCCTGCCACCGTAGCCGGACCTGAGGGGATGGGTCGGGGGGCCCATCTCCTCATTGCACAGGTCCGGCGGACGAGGGGGACAACCGGTGTGTACCCGGTCTGTCCCTCTATAGGTAGGATCCCGGCGGTCACCTTCCGCCGGGCGGACCGTGGGGGCGGCTCTACAAGGTTGATTAGCTTGAACGATCCCTTGCCGCCCCCACAAAACGGTCTGTCGGTACACCGTGGAGTTTTAGTCCGTGCGACTCAGACATAACCCACCCTCTCCCCCGGGAGGGTGGCGTATCCATAAGGTATATCTCCCAGTTAAAAAAAAAAAAAAAGATAGGTCGCAAATTGCATGTATCAGGCAACAGCCAAAGCCGAGGTGAATTAATATATTAACCTGTAAAGAAAGCACTTTTTATTCCTTTCATACTGGACAACAGCTAGTACAAACTTCATCAGTTTTTTTTTTAACAGCTTCACCGGATTACTAAGGTGAGCGCTTAAGTTAAAAAAAAAACTGATGAAGTTTGTACTAGCTGTTGTCCAGTATGAAAGGAATAAAAAGTGCTTTCTTTACAGGTTAATATATTAATTATAATCTATACTAATATTATGAAGCCGAAGAGTTTGCTTGCTTGAACACGCTAATCTCAGGAACTACTGGTCCGATTTAAATAACTGTTTCAGTGTTAGATAGCTAATTTAACGGGGAAGGCTGTATAGGCGAAGCACAAGTGAAGAATGTTTCAAAATGGTTTTTTTCCTTTTGAGAGCTTCCGGTGCGTGTTAGCGTCAGTCCAAAGTAATTCCACGCGGACGAAGTCGCGGGCTGAGGCTAGTTAGAATACAAGTTTAAAGACAGAATTACATGAAGTTGAGAGACGGCGCGAGTAAAAGCTAGTAAACAGTAATATCTATTATACATGACAGGCTAAGATCCCGGCAAAGACTCTCACGTGTACAGTTTCAGACGTTTTGTATTTCAATACAACAATCCCCTCGTTAGTGTTAGATAGCTAATTTAACGGGGAAGGCTGTATAGGCGAAGCACAAGCGAAGAATGTTTCAAAATGGTTTTTTTCCTTTTGAGAGCTTCCGGTGCGTGTTAGCGTCAGTAATTCCACGCGGGCGAAGTCGCGGGAAGAAACTAGTTAGGATACAGATTTAAAGATAAAATTACATGAACTTGAGAGACCCCGTGAGTAAAAGCTAGTAAACAGTAATATCTATTATACATGACAGGCTAAGATCCCGGCAAAGACTCTCTCACGTGTACAGTTTCAGACGTTTTGTATTTCAATACAACAATCCCCTCGTTCTTTGAGTATTTCTAAACATATCATCTACGTATAGAATTTCAACATCCTTAACCCAGTAATGTGACATGTATTAAGGATTTTTAAGTTACAGAAAACTCATATATACAGTTACTCTGTGGTCGCGCTTACAGTTTTTACGAATCTATGGCTATAGCCAATGGAATTATAGACTGTCCAGAATTATTATCTAGAGTTCAGTTATGTGTTCCTACAAGTACATTAAGAAAACCGAAGCTATTACATGTGCCACTTGTCAGGACGACATATCGCCAAAATGCCTTTCTGATCCGAGCATGTAAATATTTTAATTCATTAGACAATAACCTAGATTTATTCTCAGATAGTGTATCATGCCTTAGACAATGTTTCTCTAGAGATTTTTTTACATAATATCAACTTTGTGCGTGTAATCATGTTATTATTTGTTCATCTATATTGGTAGCTGTCTTTTCTTTCTTTATTTATAGTTTTTATAAGTGAAAATTTGTAATTAGCCTTTGTATGTTATTTATTTGTTAATTCATTAGTGTTAGCTGTAAGTTTTCCTAAATAAATAAAAAAAAATATTTAGAAGTTTTTTTTTTATATTATAGAATGAAACGAACAAGTGGATCACCTTATGATAAGTGACCACTGCCGTCCATAGACACTAGCAACACCAGGAGTATTGTGAGTGCGTTGCCAGCCTGTGCTTGGGAAGAGGCGAGAGGGATGAGGGAGCGCTCTCACTACCCGAACGAAATGCAACAATGCTCTAGCAATGTTACTTCACGTGGGTGTTTCTGTATGTCGGGTGGTAGTATCCCGAGCGAGCCGACCCATTTATGATGAAACAAGTAATAGCTTTAACGTGGCTCTAACACTAACAAAATATCTATTTGTTTACAATAATGAAAGCGATAAGTTTTCACTGTGTGTGTATTTACCCACGCATCGATCAGTCACCGTGCCGCCTTATTAGGAATTTCTGACTTTTGAAAAGGTTTTTCAGACCTTTCAAATGTTTTTTTCAGTCTTCGTTATATTTTGGCAGAGGTCTTAACAATTTTTTTATACTGTGATGTTGAGAGACAAGCATACAATCCACCTAACGGAGGTGAAGTCATGGTATTTCTAAAAATCTGTTCATTATTCATTTAAAGTCTATATTGTAATCTCCTGGGAAAAGCTCAGTAGGGAGCTCTTTTCATATCTGAAGCGCTAATAGAAGGATGGTTGACTAAAACTGAACATTCCACAACAACACTATGAGGATGAAATATCTGGCTTAATAGTAATTATATTTTAATTAAGAAGTTGTAGATACATGATAAGCGCTTCGATAGCGCCTTGTTAAAACTTGGCTAGCTAGCAAATGTGATTTAGCCCCGTCAATCCACCCGTATCTAAGCAACTATTTCTTTGTCACTACCGATATTGAGAATACTTTACGTATGTGTGCGTTATCGTGCAATTTGTTTTGTCAATATATCAATTAGGTAGCGCTGTAGCTTTGTTTAATATCTCTGCTTAACATGTTTTTTATGTCATAGGTGGTAAACGAACGGTTGAGTCACCTGATGTTAAGTGATCACCACCGTCCATGGGCAGTAACAACACCAGAGGAGTCGCAAGTGCTTTGCCACCCTCTTGGGGGAAGGATTAGGGGAGGGAGAGGAGAGGGGGAGGTGGAAAGTCCTCCGGCGTTCTCACTGACCGAACGAAATGCAAAAATGCAAGCACTGTTACTTCACGTCAGTTTTCTATGAGAGGGTGGTACTACTCCGTCCGATACGACCCATTCATGCTGAAACCAGTAATAGTTTCAGCGTGGCTCTACCACCATAATAATGTAAATAGGTTAGGTTTATCTCAATAAATAAATAAATGTTCGCAGTATATACATGCATGCAGAGTCACAAGTCAGAGCTAGTTATACATGTAAGAGAAACTATTATATATACATATAAAATAGTAATATCGCCCTTGGGAATTACTCGTAAACCGGGTTTAGTAGTAATATGAGATGCCATACACGTACACGACGCGTACTGGGTTTATGACGGGCTTATGTTATAAAGATCTCAGTTTGAAACTTGGTGCTGTCGTCCGTTGAATAAAATACAAAGCGAAACCATCAACAAAAACAGTAGAAAAAGTTCTAAGCCCGCCTGGCGAGTAACTTTTAAAGGGTGGTACCCTTTAGTTGGAAAACTATAGCCAAGAACCTTTTAATGTAGTCCAGCTATACCTGAGAGCCAGTTCCCCTCTAGTTTTAGCGTGTTTACCATCTTAGACCCACATCGTCATTCAACATCAGATTAGACTGTGCTCAAATGATAAAACATTTAAAAATCTTATCCAAGTCTTTGCCGTTACATATAAAACTAGCTTCTACTCGCGATTTCGTTCGCATGGTATAGTTACTTGGGGCTAACGCTAACACGCAGCGGAAGTTCCCGAAAAGGAAAAAAAAAACGATTTTAAAACATTCTTCACTGGTGCTTCGCCCCTATTGGTCTTATGATATATATAGCCTTCCTTGATAAATGCTATACCTTGCTAAATGAGCTATCTAACATCGAAAGGATTTTTCAAATCGGACCTGTAGTTCCTGAGATTAGCGCGTTCAAGCAAAGAATAATATTAGTGAAGATTATTAAGAATGTCTTTGTTAATCGGAGCTTTCAGTGAAGTAAAACATTGTGACGTAAGCACAACATGGTGATAGCGATTCACCACAACGTGTTCCTTCACTGCAATCTCCGATTCAATCATAAGTATTCGGACCTATTTCAATCGATGCAGTGTTTAAACATGCTATGAACTGAGCTATCCTTGCTTAAAAATAAGTATATTTGTGAAGGACAGAGCTGCATTTTGTAATGAACCGGAATTTATATTACATACAATATAAATTAACCATAGGTACCATGTTTTAGGCTCAGTAAGACCAGTAAAAGTATTTTAAGTAATAGTGTTATTTTCTAACAAGGTCCCAAAGCTCTTTAACCAGTTTGCCAGACAATGCATTCAAAGACTAGGTCAAGGTTTAATGTAACCTCTTTGTAAACTAAACTACGAGTTTATGTTAAAAGGTATATACAAAAATAGGTTGAGTTTCTTTCTCGTTCTTCTTAATCACTGAGATGTTTGTCTGAACAAAGTATAACTTGAAATAAAGTATTTTTGATCCTGATTTTATCAACGTTGTTATACTCTGCTTTTTCTAGGGTTATAGCTGCGATAGCAGTTCATGTAACATCTTATTGCCAACTTATCTTACCTTTTATATTTACTTTGAAGTACATTGCTGTAGGTAGAAATGAAAAAATCAAATTACTTTACAGTGTATTAAGTTTTGTAGATGTTGGATTGACTGCAGACTAAATGTGTCTAAAAACACCATAAACTTTATTATTAAAGATTTGTAGGAATTAATACTATTCTGTTTAAATTATTCTACTTCTGATGGAATAACAAGAGTGGAACCTTTTATATAAAAAGCAATTTACAAACACCAGTAACTTACAAATAAGAACGCTTCATGACCAATTCAGTTTTCCCGGAGTTTAATTTTGTATTTATAGGCATCAAATTCTAACTTAATTAAGCGTCCAACATCGAGAGTTAATTTAAAGATGTAAAATGGCTCGAATATAGTCCGTACTCCATCAACCTGAGTCGCGAAGTCAATCAAAATCAATTCCTGATTAATCTGTCCGGTGTAAACTTTGTACAAACAAAAAGAAACTTTCAGTAGAAGGGTTTACGGTTGGTTTTGATTGATGATCTTTGAATAATTTCATCGAGTACCCATTTTATGGTAGAGTAGACAGAAAATTGGTCTGATTGCAGATTCTGTACAATTTTATCTCTATTTGTTTATCTCATGGCGTAGAAGTGTCTACCAGTAACAATGTTTTTGTTTGAATAATATAAACCAAACGAGTTAAGTATGTCGAATGTTATGATGATGTCAGGTGGCACCACTTTGCTATGTAATGGAAACATTTAATTTTGGTCGCTTTACCATTCAATGTAGATGTCACTTTTCTTTATTCACTAGTCACTACTACACATTGTGTCATTGTCTCTCATATTAAATCAGATTATATTCCTACAATTGTGCGTTATTTTTCCCAAAACCCATCAGTTTTACCTCCATCATTTTGTTCTCATATGGGATTGTTGATTTATGCCGATGACATTGCGCTGACAGACGAGAATAAGCAGAGACTGGAGGACAAGGTAAACCAGTGGAATGAGGCGCTGGAGAACGGTGGTCTAATACTCAACGTTGCGAAGACCGAGTACATGGCTTGTAGTAGCACAGACTCCGACCCCTTAAAAATAGGTAACGAAAGCGTCGCGAAGACCAGCAGCTTCAAATACCTAGGGTCTGTGATACACGAGTCCGGGTCAATCGATCACGATGTCCAATCTCGAGTAGGTGCCGCTTGGGCGAAATGGCGAGAGGTCACCGGCGTTTTATGTGATCAAAGAATACCCGTGCAGTTAAAAGGTCTGGTGTACAAGTGCATCATCCGACCGGTGTTGTTGTATGGCAGCGAAACGTGGCCGGTCCTAGCTAGACATGTCCAGCAGCTACACGTCACCGAGATGAAGATGCTACGATGGATGTGTGGCGTTACGCGATTAGATTGCATTCGTAACGAACACATCCGTGGTAGCCTTGGAGTCCGTGACATCGCAGACAAGCTGCAGGAGAGTCGACTTCGCTGGTACGGCCACATAAGTCGCAAGCCTTCAGACTACGTCGGAAATAGATGCCTCAACATAGCTGTACGGGGCCCAAGGTCTCGTGGCAGGCCCAAGAAACGCTGGTTGGACGTGGTAAAGGCGGACTTAAAGAAAAATAACCTCACTCAGAAGGATGCCGAATATCGGGCAAAGTGGAGGAAGCATAGTAAGAAAGCGGACCCTGGTACCAGGCCGGGAAAACGCTAGGAAGAAGAAGAAGAAGAAGATGGGGACACCAGTCATATTCCTAAACAGGCATCCAAACTGGAATCCTCAGGATAGACGCAGACGTGGTCGACCTAGTTAGACCTAGCGAAGATCTTTGCTCGCAAAGTCTGCTATGATTGGTTACTTGGAGTGAAGTGAAGCGTGAAGTCATCGAAAGAATGAGATGGAAAACACTATGTCTGCCCTCTGTCCCACCAGTTTGGGAGAATTTGTAGTAAACCATAGTCAGGGGCAGTTGGTATTTGACTTATGAGATTTAGTCTTCCATTTCGAAAAGTTTCGTCTAGTCCACGATGTGCCGCTCGAAGCAGATTTAATGCAATCGTTTACTGTACAGGTATTCTACCGTGCATTATGTCTTTCACTTTGTATTTTTTATGTTATAAGAATAGGGGTGTGCATAATTCGAATTAACGAATTATTTTATAGCCAATCGAAACGAATAGTTCATTAATAAATATTCAAACCACTTGAATAGTCCGAATTATTCGAATAATTCAAATTATTTGTATTATTCATATAGTACATTATTCTTAATATACAAAATTGGTTCAATAAATTTGTATGTCAATCAAAGGAATTTTAATTAAACAAGTTTGAAAATTTATGATGAATATGAAAGTTCACTGTTTATCTACTAAAATTATTTAAAGTTTTTGTGAAAAAATAATAATTGGGAAATGTTGTATCTTTTCCTATAATTATTAGTTTAGTAATTCTTCCTTATTTTAAAAATATTCTAATAGTCGAAAATCGAATCGAACATCATTATTTCCACCCCTTAGTTATGAAGCAACAAACAGGAATACAGTCCGACTATTGTCATTTGATAATTGCAGTTCATGGTTTCCAAAGAACATCAAAAGGACTACAATTCTAAGGCCAGCCACAATCAACTGGTATTTGTGAAGACTGAGTTGGAAAATATCGTGTATGAAATTTGCGGAAGAAATAAATCTCTCGTGGTAGAACCTTATTCAGATTACACCGTACTTTCTTGTTTACTTCCATGGTTTTACTTTAATAATACAAAGTTAATTTCACGCTCAACTGAACGGCTTTCCTGTTGTGCGGAAAATGATTCTTAGAGTACGAAACTAATTATAGCATTGTTTTACTTCATCCTTTATGCCATAATGTTATTAATGAATAAAGCAATCTTTTCAATATTCAAACACAATAGCAATCAATCCACAAAAGATATTATAAAAATAAACGTTTAAGGCTTATCGATTTACATTAATTTGGAGTCTACATTAAATTCAGTTCATGTGTGTCACGCAGTAAAGTTTATATTTGAACAAACTTTGAGATGGAAGGATTTATTGGGAAGCGATTCTCATTGACTTTTAAGTAGGGTGCGATTTAATTAAGTCACTCATTTAGAGTCTTTAGTCTTTAATCTTTATTCCTTTAAATTACCTATGAATGTTCTCGTAGTTTAATCATTTAGGTTACTTAGTTTAATTTTGGTTCCTTTCTTCATACGCTTCAATTAAGCCAGCAAATGGTCTTGAAATTGTAAAATGAATTTGATCTTTAAATAGATCATGCGATAAACTCAAAAAACTTCATCATGTGGGATCTTATAAATTATTATTTCTTTAAATTTTCTATGAATGTTTTCATAATCTTAATAAGCTGCCTTTTTATATAATTTGATTTTAAAGTGCAACGACAAAAGACTATAATAGTAAATACTAAGTCAACTTACTTGGAAGTACAGAACAATCCGACACATCGCCGTCCCAAAAAACCAAGTCTCGGTAACATCCCACAGCACCGTCGGCGGTAGACATATCAAAATCACCATAAAATCAGCCACAGCCAAATTCACAATGAAATAGTTCGTCACAGTTCTCATCGAGTGATTCCTGTATACAGCTATGCAAACCAAAGCGTTACCTATTAGTCCGATCACGAAAACTATCGCATGAGTTGCTATCAGTACCCATTCGTAAGGTTGAGGGAATATGTAATCGTTTAGCATTTCTATATATTCCTCTTTGGTCATATTACAGAATTCAGGATCACCAACACACGGTTCTTCAGTATAATTTTGGTATTCGGTAGTCTCGTCTATAGTATCTATTAGCCTTCCAAATTCAACACTTGTGGTGTTCATTCTATCAGCATCATAGGTTTCATTTAGAGGATTTAGTTCCATTTCATCTGTGATATTATTAATTGATCTTTTGTATATTGTACTATCGAAATTTCTATCTACAAGTGCGAATTTGTGTTCATTAGTTGTACAGAATTTACTAATGAGAACCATAGTGATGATACGTAATGGTATTTTAAAATTCATTTTGAATTCATGTGGGCATATTGTTGAATATTTGTTTTTTTTTTCTCTCATTCAGTTGATTTCAACGCCATCTGAAAAAGAAAGTTGTTTGTGAGTATCAATGGATTCTCTAAGATACTAGAATCGGTGAAGATACGAAGGAAAATAAATATCTTTAAACCCTTTCTATCTTTGAATCGTATCAATAATGAACACACTGAACGAAGGTTTGCTACGTAATAACACTATAATCGTCACAATAATTTTGTTAAAAATAACATAAGAACTTATTGTGCAAAAAGTTTTACATAAATTGTTTACAAAATTAAAATGCCACTGACGGCGCCAATTTAAGTTCATGTTGACGTTGTACTAGTCTTATGTCTGTATCACAGATGCCAGCGCAAACTCCACCAGTTTCATGAAAATGTTTAGTAAAGAGGGTAAGCATGTGAGTGCGTGTCTGTGTGTGTGTGTGTAAATATTTGGGTATGTGCCATAATGATTGAATGGCTGCGAGAGTACAGGGGGGCGTAAAATAGTGCATAGATATTGAGTATAAATAAATCAGTTTATTTATTATAAATACTTGGAAGTACTTGGAAGTAAGCAATGCTTTTGTAGTTTAAAAGATCTCGATAATAGTTTGTATATTGAAGTAATATCAATAAAGGGAAAGTACTTTGTATATATCATCGGGCTTAATGGTTGTTAAAAGTGTTTTTACAAATTCATGCATAGATCGTGATGGGAGATAGCTTATACCGTTCGTCGACAAATCTTATTATAAACAAGCTGTGCCCGCGACTTCGTCCGCGTGAAAGTTTATGTTAAAAAAAACAGTAATTAATAAAGTTATCTGGATGTATTAAGTTCACTTATCTCCTTTTATCGTACTGACATCACATCGTACTTACGTCACGTCGTCATTAAAATTACAATAACATTTGCTAGAGCAAAACCAATTTTAATGAAAGAAAGACTAAATGTTATTCGAGGGTATGCTTTATGATTTTATTGTGACGCAGCAGTACTTTAGCATCTGCTAAATCTATAATCTATAATATCTAGACAGACAGAAATTTCTAAGAATGATTGAAATTTATTTTATTACTTATCACTAGACACCAGCAACAATAAAAAAAAAAGAAATACAAAAAGTATGGACACATTCGATGTACATTCTTTTTGTATGTATAGATTTCGACGATCAACCTGCTTGACCTACTAATGGATCAAATATTGCCGTACAAAGTTGAAACATTTCAAAGCTGGCCTTAATTATGTAAGCGTCTGTGCGGTCTCATTAAAGCTAGGTATTTAGCTGTTTATATTAGCAGACCGATACAAAGGGTACGTTGGGTTTTAATTAAAGCTCCAATGTTGAAAGCCGATCCAAACGGGCTAGTAACACCTCGTTAGTCTATGAGTCTATGAGAGATCCGGTGATATAGTCGGACGCGGGTCGAAAATACGTAGACAAATCGATTATTAAGTTAAAACTTCCTTAGGCACGTGGAGAGGGTAGTTTTCGTAGGAGATACATTTTTTTTTCGCGTCATGACTTACTAGTAAGCGTGACTGACCGTATTGCGTTCGCACGGCTTGTGTATAGGGAGCTGTGTACATGTAATACTTTTTTTTTATATCATAGGATGCAAACGAACAGATGGGTCACCTGATGTTAAGTGATCACCACCGTCCATAGACATTTGCAACACCAGAGGAGTCGCAAGTGCGTTACCAGCCTGTATTTGGGGGAGAGGAGATGGAGGAGAGGGAGAGGGGACGGGGAAGGTTAAATAGGCCTCCGGCGCTCTTACTGACCGAACGAAACGCAACAATGCAAGCACTGCTACTTCACGTCGGTTTTCTGTGAGAGGGTGGTACTACCCCGGGCGAGCTGACCCATTCATACTGAAACCAATAATAGCTTCAGCGTGGCTCTACCACCTACAATGTGTGTGTGGGTGTAATAGAATTATAATAAGACCAGCCGTGTTATATGGGTCCGAGTGCTGGGCTACGAAAGAGACGGATACGATTGCATGGCAGAGATGCGAATGTATAAGATGAATGTGTGGTGTAATTAGAATGGATAAGATTAAGAATGAGTAGGTCAGAGAAAGTTTAGTTAGCATGGTATTACAAGCGTCGTTTATTGTTAGAACAAAATTGTAAAACCTAATTTAATAAGGATTTTTGTAACGCACCGTGGTGTGATTATAAACACAGACCAACTTTTTATACATTAAACTAAGGGTTGGTAATAGAGCCTTCTAATTAAATCTTGTATAGGTGTTAGTAGTTTAAATTTTGGTAGATGTTTTAGTATAACAACCATTTCCTAAATACATTTTAACTCATAGGTTAAAATACTCAGGTCACTAAAACACGCAACATTAAAATACGAAATCATCTAAGTGTCATAACCAATGAATATCAACAGCTTGTTTGCTCCTGGCTCGATGAAATATTTAGAAAGAAAACATATTTATTTGAAGCATACGTGGATACAATTAATCATTACTGATTGATACAAAATAGACCCAAGAATAAAAATAGATACAAGATAGATACGTAGTATAAGGTATGTGCCCATAATAGTATGTGTAAGCGTAGAACTTGTACTTACACGTGTCTTAACACTCTCAGAAGATGAGGTAATCCTACCTACTCACTTTGTAAGCGAAAACATTGAAAAGCGAAAAATAATACTTTTCCTTCTTTACTACTGAGGTGTCTCCTATTATATAGCTCGTGCAATGACCGCTTCAATTGCCATAAAGTAGGGCCAGCCCTGCTCCTAAATCCTTACTAATATTATAAATATGACTGTGAATTTGTGAGTTTATTTATTATGCACACCTCAACTGCTCAACCGTTCGCCATGAAATGTTGTATACACATTACTACAGATACAAAAAAGGATATAGCGTAACCTTTATGTATAAAGAAAGTACTATATCTGAGAGAATTCTACATTGACGCGTGTATAACCGTGAGCAAAAGCTAATCTTTAAACAATTGTTTGTTACCAACACTTATCAATTAAAAAGTTGTTAATTAAAAACAATTCATTTATTTTTGCAATTGGTTTCTTCAGTATGAATGTATCGTCTTATATCATCATTATCAGCACGCAAGAGACCCACTGTAGGGCCATCGAAGTAAGGACACTTCAAAAATCGTTAGTACATAAAAGTATTTGATTTTTTTTTTCAATTAGATTCTTCTATATTAATGCCATGTCATTATCATTATCAGCATGTAAAAGATTAACTGCAGGGCTATAAGCCTCTTCTCGGAGGAAGGTAGGGGCATAATCACCACACCAGCACACTACGTATTGGCTATTTCAAACTCCGAAAAATCCACAATTCTGTTTTCCCACATACAGTAATACAACAAGAACATTCCTCAGATTCAGGTTTCCTCACGATGTTTTCCTTCACCATCAGCCGATAGTGTTACCAATTTAAATTAGTAAATGTACGCGAATTTCGAAAAGAATTGTTAGTAGGTACTTTCTGAGATTCGAACTTTCGGACATCGTATTGATATTCCACTTGTGAAACCACTAGACGATCACGAATTGTCAGTAATAATGTTTGTATTAAAGAAATGCAGACCAATGGGGAATATTTGGCATGTTGTTAAACAGTGAGTGATCTATCTGTACCGATCGTACTGTGGCATGAACGACGTCGGGTCTAAAGACTAGATACTGTGACAAACTGGTCGTCCCGTGTTTCAGACTCAGTAAAAGCAGTTACAGTTTTGTAGGTAATACTGTTCGTAACAAAGTTCCGAAGCATGACGCCGATTTGCTAGACTTTAAGTGCCATGGCAAAATGCTATTATAGTGTGGATGGATACCTGAACTATGGTGATGTCTGGAATGAACTCGCATCTCTGTGCATCCAATCCAAAAAAATCGGTCAGATCGAGTTTGTAGCCGGTTCGTCTCGATGAGTGGTTTGTTTGTCTGAACCGGCCTTCGATCAACAATCACTAGATAAAGGGTCACGTACATATCGAAACTAAAAGCCGTCCGCGTAAGTATATACTTATGTGTAGCTATTTGTTTACTAAGAAAAGGAGAAAAAAAGTTTTAAAACTGTTTTAAGTTCAACCTAATTACAGCCATGACACCTAGTAATAAAGTCACAAATGTTCAAAATATTATGTAATACTTACGATAAAACGAAGAAAGTAATAAATTACTCCCCTCACAAATGAAAAGACAACATAAACTACATTTAGTGTGAATTCAACCTTAACACGTAATGAATAAAGTACGTTTTCCCGTTATTGTGCGTGTTTGTGTCTGGCGAGGTCAAACATTTGTATCACAGGTTTAAAATCGGTAATTTTGTTCAAAATTTGATATTATTAGTTAGTTTAAAGCTTAAAATATAACTTATTCAACATGTATTTAGCGAAAGTAAGATACTCCGGCCCCGTTACATTGCTTTTTCGGGTATTATTTTTGCATCTTTTGAATACACTGCGGCATTGTTTCGATCCGGCACACCTGCGTTTCACAGGTGCGCTGCACCTGCGTTCTTTTTCTTGGAACTGAGTGAGACCTTTCCTTGTATTTATTTATTGCTTTATCTATTTCTTGGTATATTTATTTATTTACTCTTTTGTTTATCTATTTATTTACGTATTTCTTTAATTCTTCAGTGATTTATTTTTAAATTTATTTTCTTTTTATTGTTTGTTTATTTAAGTAGTCTTATGTTATTTTTCCCCTGTCTCGCTCAGGTACTTATTTGCGTTGTTTTCCTATTTTGTTTAGTTTTAAACAGCTCCCTTTGATCCGGACTCGGGATAGTCCGTTAAATTCATTAAGGCGCGCCCCCCTGCCCCTCTGGCAGGGAGGTTTCACATGTCTTCCCCCGCTCCACTCCCCTCCTCCGGCCCCGGTATGGCCGCTGAACAAGAGATCAGTCTCTTAGAGACTGAGCTCATTAGCCTCCGCGGCTTCATAGTCGCTATCTGTCCTCGTCTCGTAGACGATTACGATGCGTACGCTGCAAAGCGTCGCACCGATCTCCCTCATTCCTCGAAGCCCGCTCCCTCGATCTATGCCAAGATCGAGGCTTCCAACAACTTCCCAATCCCAGCCGATCGCGATAGCGATGACTCCGACTCCGGCTCCGACATGGAGCAAGACCCTCCTGCTCAGCAGGATCCCCCTGCCGAGCAAGCCCCTCAGGCTGAGCAAGCCCCTGCTGCGGACGATGGCTTCACCACCGTCACGCACCGCAAACCGCGCAAGAACAAGAAGCGCCCGAACTCACCTTCCGATCCGGAGGACAAATTGCCCTCTAAAAAGATCGCAAACGTCGATGGCGCGAAAGTGCCAAAGGCGACACCAGCGCCCTCTAGACCCGACTCGCCCGTGGCTGCGGGTTCCGCAGTTTCGGGCAAGAAGCCCCGCCCACCGCCCCCCGTTACGATCCAAGACAAAGCGTCTTGGGTTGAGATTTCTAGCCTGCTGGAAACGGCAGGTATTCCTAGAGGCGTCGCGTGATGCTTTAATGAAACAGTATCGCGAACTACATAGCTCAAATTGAATTTTTTATGTAGAACTACATTTTCATACTGAAACGTTGTGTGTACTTTAACATTTCCTTTTTTTAATACTGTTAATTAACATTTTCTAGGTTATTTTTCTTTGTACTTGTAGACTAATTTTCGTTATATTATAAACTAGCTTCTGGCCGCGTATTTGCTCACATTAATGTAAATTTGACGTACCCTTCAGGAGCAGTCGAACTTTTTACGGGGTGATACATTATGTTTTTTTTTATTGTAGCACGGCAAAGTGACTGCACTATGCCTGATGGTAAACACAGTACAGTCCAAAAACAATGGCGACCACCGAGTGACACAGTATCCATTGCCGGTCGCCACTGTCATGCCGGCCTGCGAATAGCTGGATGTGCATAAGCTGATCCCGAAACGCGACCCGCAGAAGCGAATCACTATGACGGGCTTTTTCGCCATATACATGATGGTTGCGACCCAGTCAGGCTGTAATACCCTACCACCCCGCTTTCGCCGTGGTTATTCAGCAGAGTGCACCACGTGCAGGTGAGGTTGGTTTGGGTATCTCAAATCTTATGATGTTGACACCCCAAAACCCCTTGTTCTATATTGTACCACTTTTTTACTAACGTGGGCAAATCCTCATGGATACGCCATCCTCCCGGGGGAGAGTGTGGGTTGTGGACTCGTATAGACTAAAACGCCATGGGGTATCGGCGTCTGCTTTTAGCAGGGCGGCATGGGATCGATCAAAACTATCGCCATGCCGCCGCAGCGGTCAGTCTGGCCGAAAGTACCACCTGCTTTATCGTAATAGGGAATGCCTCTCCTCGTCAGGTTGAACCTATGCAATAAGGAGATGGGGTTATTGTACTCCAGACAATCATCATTATCTTCCTACCCTTAATCCCACCTAAGTAGGGTCGGCACAACATATTTTCTTTTTCAATTGTCTCTTGTCAGATGTCATCTCAGTATTCACACCTATTACACACATATCATTTTTCACACAATCCATCCATACCTTTTTCGGTCTTTCTCTACTCGTATATCCGTCCACAATCATACTCAAAACTTTTATAGTTACATGGTTTTCATCTCTTTTCATGACATGCCCATACCATGCTACCCTATTACTCCTCAACTTCTCTGTCACTGGTGCTATTTTCAAACTTCCTGTGATATACTCATTCTTAATCTTATCCATTTTAGTTATACTACACATCCATCTTAACATTCGCATCTCTGCCACATGTAGTTTTCTCTCAGTAGCCCAGCATTTGGGTAGGGGGGGGCGGAGAGCATAGGTTAGGACGCCGCTAGCCCACCTACTTGTTTTAAGTAGGCAACGCTAGGGGTCAGGTAGGGACGTAGGAGTAGGATAGGTTAGGTAGGGTGGGGGGATTTGGGGAAGGAAACCTCCTATTGCACGGGCTCGGCGGGCTGGGAGACAGTCAAGCATCCGGGCTGCCTCAGCCGGGTGTGGCATGAAAGCGCCTGTCGTCGGGGGTGTCGCGGAGCTTGCTCACGCTCCCCCGCGACACTTCCATAGTGCGGCGTACGGTTTGCCGTGGAGTTTTAGTCGGTTAAAGTCGTTGAAAGGCACCGGCAGCTACGTCTCAGCACGCAGTTGGCGGTCGACTCAGCTCAGGCCCTCCCCGGGGCCCGACAGTCCATGATGGATTTTCTCTCTACGTTAAAAAAAAAAGTAGCCCAGCACTCAGATGAACAGAGCATGACTGGTCTTATAATAACTTTATAAATCTTCCCCCTGACAATATGTGTGCAAATTTTATGGTGATAGGATAAATAGTTAAAACGTAAAAGCATCACAAACAAACTCACATTTGCATTCATAATATTAGTAAAGTCTAGCTTTGTCGGCGACTTCGCTCGCTATATAGTAGAGTTTAACTATCCCTCGGGTAGTATTTTTCTGGATGTATGGTATCATTCGTCCTTTTTGTACCTCTAACAACGTATGTGCACCATTTCATAGTAATCGGTTCAATAGATAAAACGTGAAAGTGTAACAAATACACATTCACATTTATAACATTAGTTTGTAAGATCTGTTTATTATTTTTTTAATATGGACTTTGTCTCATCGCGGCTATGACGCCCCGTAACAACATTACATACATATTAAATTCCACAGTACTAAATAAATCTAATTGATTCTTAAAAGCTAAACTTGCGAATCTGTACAACATTATCGCACTCTCAGACAGAGGGTCTGAACTTGTCTGGTCTGAAAGTATTTTGACGAACGCAAAAAAGGTAGAATATCAGAAAATATTTTCTTATTTCGTACTGGCAATATGTAATTTAAAAAAAGGAGATTTTGAATAGAATTTTACTTACGACTTTCATTTGGGGTTTTTGGCGAGATCTTGGAATGCCGTATACTGGTTTTTATATTTTATCCATAATCTTGTGTTATTTGGCTCTATATTGTGTAATGTTGGTTGTGCTTTACGTAATATAGTTTGGTTATTGTGCACAAGTGCAGTGGATCGGAAATAATACCACGGAGCATGGATTCTGAGATGCCACAAAAACTCTCAGGAAAATTCTAACAAGATGGCCACCATCTTGTTAGTTCATTAAAGTTCTAACAAGATGGCCACCATCTTGTTAGTTCATTGAAATTGTATCAAGAAACTTGTAATATCGTTACTCACTTGACAATGGCAGTAATAGTCTGCTAGAAGGACTGGTTGCCAAAAAGAAAATAGAAGAAGAAGACTTTCATTCATTTTTGAAGTTATACTTCTTTTGGCTCTTTAGGGAAAATGATACGAGTAAATTTTTACGACGCGCGCGCACATCGTCACGAAAAACGGACACCCTGAAGTTAGCTATAGTCAACATTTTGTTTCTTTGTATTTCTTTCCATTAAAACTTTCAATGTATTAAATACCTTTTTTATTGTTAGTGTCGTTTTTTCTACAAACGTAGAATAAGGCGAAAGATAAATTTTTTATCTTGTTACGCCAAAGAAGTATAACTAGTAAATAAGTAAATAATAAGTAAATTTCTTTGATAATTAGTGTATGAAATTCTGCAGGTTTTTGTTGTTTTTAAAGAAGTATTATAATTATATTTGTGTTTTTGTTTCTGTGTTATAGTCTCAGTTAGCAGAATTATCTGGTTAATGCTGTATTTAGTACTTGATGTTGACTTATTATACTTTTATTTATGTATGATGTTGTTATATGTATGTATTGTATATATGTAGTATATAGGTGTTGATATTTTATTTATATATTGTTATATTAAATAGGTTAAACATAATTTTATAAAAACTTCTCCTTTTAAACCTACCAACATTTATCTCTGCATCACCTAATGGTTGACTGGTAGAGAATGCCTTCGGCATTAAGTCCGCCATTGCGTATTTAAGTCATAATGTATAAATAAATAAATAATTTTAATTGAAAATGGCTACACTTACAATGAAATTGCTTAAACAGCAAGTCTCGAGTGACATTGTTGAGTAAACGATTATCGATATATCGAACAAGATATATCGATGTTTATAGCGATATTGACTGGTTCGATATATCCAAACCAAATATCGATGGTTATTTGATCATCGATATATACCGAACACCCCTATCATAGGATACCTTACACTTAGAAAAAAGTATTATTCCTGAGCGATAGATGAAATCTATCAAGAAACAGTGACAAATTTGTCATCCCGTGTTTCAGAGTCACTAGGACTAGTTTTTTAAGGTACCTAATAGTGTTAGATTTTACAAAAAAGTCCCAAAACACATTACCGATTTGTTGGATAGGGTGGATCGATATATGAACAATGATAGTGCATCCGTCAAAAACAAATTTAACTGTATATATTTGTAACTATGTCCGAATATGTCCGTAAAATTATATATGATGACAAAATAAACCAGATTGAGTTTCCTGCCGGTTCTTCTCGATGACTGGGTTGTTTTCCGAACTGGTGGTAGCTTTGATGTTCATAAGCGCCTCGTCAGGGCCTTAATTGAGTAGAGCATTTATAATTTTGAATCTACATGAACTCGACTGAAGCCGCTTCTGGGGGTCAATTTCGCTGCCGCACACCAGATTAGGCCCCCTCGGCAGCGGCTCAAGCCTACGTCCGTTCTCTCGGCGTGGAGGGAACTTTTAACAACTCATCTATGTATGAATAGTTAGCTTATTATATTAGCTTAGCTCAGATAGGTCGCGAATTGCATATATCAGGCAACAGCCCAAGCCAAGGTGTGCCGTGCACCCTTGAGCTAGTTGTCAAATAAAATCAGCTGAGTGCCTTAAGCGCTCGCCTTAGTAGTCCGATGAAGCTGTTAAGACCTTAATAGGTCAATAGCATTGTCAATTCGAAAAAAAAATGAAGCCGCGATGAAATACTAGTGACGTAATAAATCTAAAAACTAATATAATTATATGAGGATAGATAGGTTTAACTTTAACTGAGCTGCTCATTTATTCCTATTTTCAATATAAATAAGTATCTTTGTTAGTTGTGCGTCTGTTAATATTTTAATAGTCATATAAAATGTGCACATAATCATAAAATTTATACATGTAAATAAAATTTATGTTTCTGTTTATCTGGGCTCATCTAGGAAATGGCTGAACCGATTTTAATGTGAATTTCACAGACAGAGGACCTTTTAAAATATTATATAGCCGACCACGTGTTGCAGTGACTTTATTAATAGATTAGAATTATGATAAACTATTTTCAAAATTAAAACCGCCATAAAGGCAACAACGTCTTTAAAAAAATCCGTCATAAAATAGTTAAATGAATTCATAAATATATATATAAAAAAAAACAACACCCAATATATGCTCACAGATACGATTTTTAACTTACACATTAAATAAAACGATAGCAAAAAATATGGTGCGGACCGAGAGTCTGCAGTTAAGAGGAAAAAATTAAAACATGACGCCATCTATGAGATGTCTATAACAGTTGGTTCTACAGTTTTCTGTGAACAAACTAATTTAAAGCACCATCTGTTCGAGGCTGATGAAATTTACAATTAATAACATTTTTTTTTTTTTATGTCATAGGTGGCAAACGAACAGGTGGGTCACCTGCTGTTAAGTGATCACCACCGTCCATGGACAGTAACAACACCAGAAGAGTCGCACGTGCGTTGCCATCTTTTGAAGGGAAGGGTTAGGGGAGGGAAAGGGAGAGGAGAGAGGAGAGGGGAGGGGAGGTGGGTCTCCGGCGCTCTCACTGACCGAACGAAACGCAACAATGCAAGCACTGTTACTTCACGTCAGTTTTCTATGAGAGGGTGGTACTACCCCGGACGAGCCGACCCATTCATGCTGAAACCAATAATAGTTTCAGCGTGGCTCTACCACCATTGAAACAATACTCAACACCCATTGAAATACAATAATCAACATTGACAATCACTTAACTTGTAATTAATCTAAATATAATTTATCCTATGTATCAAGTTATAAATAAATGAGTACATCGCGGACAAATATCATGACACTGGATTTTTATATATTAATACTAAAAATAACTCAACATTTACATTTTACAAAATTCAATAAAGTCACACTGAATGTAATAATACAATAAAACAGTAAAACAATATTTGGATACTGGGTTCTGCATGTAGGGCTGTCAAGTTTCTTAAAGCAGATTTCTTTGTTAGAATTTATTAATACTGTATATCGACGGCACTGTAACTGGAGTAGATAAGAACTGGTTTAAAGGTATATTACATTAATAGAATCTATACATTAATACCATCCTTGCTAAACTTTGTGTGCGTTATTTGAGATAATGTAAGGATTACTAGTGAAAGAATTATTAAAATCGATTATTAAAAGTTAATGGTGGTAGAGCCACGCTGAAACTATTACTGGTTTCAGCATGAATGTGCCGGCTCGCCCGGGGTAGTACCACCCTCTCATAGAAAACCGACGTGAAGTAACAGTGCTTGCATTGTTGCGTTTCGTTCGATCAGTGAAAGCGCCGGAGGCCCACCTTCCCTCCCCTCTCTTCTCTCCCTCTTCGTCCCCTAAATCTTCCCCCCAAAGGGTGGCAACGCACTTGCGACTACTCTGGTGTTATTAGTTCCCATGGGCGGTGGAGATCACATAACAGCAGGTGACCCACCTGTTCGTTTGCCACCTATGACATAAAAAAAACGATAAAAAAAGTAGCTTCAAAGAAGCAAAATTTAATATACTTTCTTCAATTTAGGTCCTGAGAATGCGTTTATGGACGTCTAAACTAACACTGGTTCGGAAAAACAACACAATTATCGAGAAGAAGCAGCATGAAACTCTATCGGGTTTAACTTTCTTATTATCTTCTATATCTTGATTCTATTAATATATTATTATTCTTATTTACCATCTAGATTACCTTGTAGAAAGAATATGTTTGTTTTAAGTATAATCTATTCTCTTTTTATCTTCTATTTCTTTATTTTATTATTCTTTTACTATCTATATTATCATCATCATCATCATCATCAGCCTGTAAGAGACCCACTGCAGGGCCATAGGCCTCTTTCCGAAGGAAGGTATTGGCGTAATCACCACGCCAGCCCACGACGTATTGGCGATTTCAAACTCTGAGAAATCCACAGTTCTATATTTTTCCCACATACAGTGGTACTACAAGAACATTTCTCAGGTACAGGTTTCCTCACGATGTTTTCCTTCACCGTCAGTCGATACTGTTACCGATAGTGTCTATATTATCGCTTACACAGAAACTTTTTTTTTCTTTATTTATAATTACTGTGTGGTCACAAATTGACCATGTCACCGTAGTCCGGTGAAGCTGTTAAGACCTTGCTAGGTCAATAGCATAGTCAGTTCGAAAAAAAAGACCATGTGACCCCAGTGATTAACAACAACGAAAAAAAAATTGTACACAAACAGTCAATAATTTGCCGGTTTTTAAATCCACACATAATCAGCCTGTAAAGCATTCTTACTTCCTCGGATGGCGGGAAAGCAAGAATGGCATTACATACACCCACAGATTTTAATGAGTCATTCATTTTATTCTCCAGTGCACTCTTGGGTATTGTTTAACAGTCATAATGCGGTACACATTTTCTACAGTATTGCATATGTTACAATTTGGTGACGACTTCAATTTTATTAAATATAAAAAAGTATTCAGTGGAATGTGCCCTGAACGGAGTCGAAAGGCAGTACTTAATTCAGTTCGACTGATTTTAATTTTATCAAGTCATGTATAGCGCAGTAAGGTAGGTTGTAAGGTTTTGTACCACATACCTTTGTTAAGTGATCGCCATCGATGTATTCCTTCCACATTTCAAAAACTTTAACTGGTTATAAATAATCTATATGAATAAAAATCGATTGTCGAATTAGTTAGTTTGGGCTAACGCTAACACGCACTGAAAGCTCTCGACAGGAGAAAAGAAAACGATTTTGAAACATTCTTCATCGGTGCTCAGCTCCTATTGGTCTTAGCGTGATGATATATTAATAGCCTTCCTCGATAAATGAGCTATCTTACACTGAAAGGATTCAAATCGAACAATTAGTTCCTGAGATTAGCGCGTTCAACCAAACAAACAAACTCTGCAGCATTGGTATAGATACTCCTTGACACGGCCACCCGCTGCTGTGGTTCAGTGTTAAATTAAAAGTATTGAACGGTGTAGTATGCTTACGTAAGGCGTCAAGAGATGGCGCTTGCTAAAATCAATACACGACTGAGAAAGGCGGTGTCAAGAATCGCATACACTTACGTATAAGGCACGAAATTATAACTCATTTTAAGTTTTCATTATACGTCTCAAATCGAACTCGTCGTTTTATTTTTGGGAGGACCTCAAAGTAGGCGGTTTAAGTATGATAAACTGTATTCAAAACTAAAACGTGGCTCCATCTATGATGTATTTATAACAGTCGGTCTTATAGTTTTCTATCAACAAACAAATTTAAAGCGCCATCTATTTAGTAGGGTGATCTTAAAAAATGTTGACAGATTGACGTTTTGTTGCCATATATATATATATATATATTTTTATGTTATAGATGGCAAACGAACAGGTGTCGCCAAGAAACACAGAGGAGTCGCAAGTGCGTTGCCACCCTTTGGGGGAAGGGTTAGGGGAGGGAGAGGAGAGAGGAAAGGGGAGGGGAGATGGGCCTCCGGCTTTCTCACTGACCGAACGAAACGCAACAATGCAAGCACTGTTACTTCACGTCGGTTTTCTGTGGGTCGGGTGGTACTACCCCGAGCGAGCCGACCCCATTCATGCTGAAACCAGTAATAGTTTCAGCGTGGCTCTACCACCATCATAATATTTAATTACATAATCGTACTCCAAAGGAAAGATTTCTTTATCATCTTCTTTGAAACACCCGAGCAAGGCGAGGCTAGCAGCTAGTATAGTATTTACTTAATCGTTGTAGGGAGAGAAATGTTATAGAAATTAGCGCTCTTAATTCAAACGTATCAAAGTATGCGGTGTTAATACAAAAAAGTTAAATACGTATTGAACCCTGGCTTTAAAAAGATGTCATATTAAACGCAGTTAGACAAGGTAGGTTAGGTGAAAAAGGATAATGCGAACTTGCCTCGGGCGAGCGAGCTGCATTTATTAGGAAACTTTTTTAAACCAAGTATTTAATTCGTATTTAACTTTTTTGTAATAACATGTATAGACTGTCTCGTACAAGAGTGTCATAGGAAATATCAAGAAAATATAATCAAGTGTAAGCACTATCTCTAATGAGAAACTGACTTCGCTATATAATAATATTTTCCTTTTACTCTCAACCAATCCCTATTCCAATACATATTCTAGAAATATTCGTATAGAAAAAAATGCGCATGTCAGTTCCGACGCGTGACTGGAGGTTACTCCTTAATATGTTGGAATATATTATTATCTTTTTTTTTACGCACGGTAAAATTACTGCACTATGCCTGATGATAATTACAGTACAATCCAAAAACAATGGCGACCACCGAGTGACACACTATCCATCGCCGGTCGCCACTATCATGCCGGCCTGCAAAAAGCTGGATATGCACAGGCTGATCCCGAAATGCGACCCGCAGAAGCGTATCACTATTACGGGCTTTTTCGCCATATACATGGTGGTTTCGACCCAGTCGGGCTGTAAAACCCTGCCACCCCGCTTTCGCCATTGCCTCGTTCGTTATTCAGCAGGGTGCACCACGTGCAGGTGAGGTTGGCTTGGGTGTCTCAAGTCTTATGTTATTCGACACCCCTTACACCCCCTTATCTACTAATATGTGATATGTTAACTACATACGATAATCGATACTTTCGGCGTGAACTACAAAAACGCTTATATAAACACACTGATATAAAACAGTACGGTTGGCAACCCTGATGAAGCCACACAAAGATAGAGGTAACAAACAAACGTCCACATACCCTTTGACATACAATTTGTTTGTCCCGCGGGTGTAATTAAGTCTGTAAAGGCCATAGCCCGAGCCAAATTACTGATGATTCTTTGTGTCGGAGGTTTTTTTCGTTATTAGCATTACAATCACAATAACTTTTGATTGGCTAATGTTAATCAACGACTGTTATTCTCTGAAATGAATATGTAAAATGGTCTTCCACGCAAGGCGCCTTTGGGATTTTAAACCCCCATATTCCCCCCTGATGATATATGATATTGTTGGAGGTTTGTTCATGAGGTTGTAGGGGGTAATCTCAGGATTTACTGGTTAGATTTGAAAAATTCTTGCAGTGTTAGTGAACTCGTTTATCGAGGAAGGCTATAGGATATATATCATCACGATAAGACCAATAAGAGCGGAACACCAATGAAGAATATTTCAAAATCGTTTCGTTTCCTTTTGAGAGCTTCCGCTGCGTGTTAGTTAGCTCAAAGTAACTATTTCACCCGTACGAAGTCGCGGGCAGAAGCTGTTAATTAATTATTTATATACATAATATTATCATCATCATACATATATTATCTCGATGTCCGCAGGTTCGTACCCCGGCATGTACCAACGAATTTTTCGGAATTCGCGTACATTTATAAATTAAAATTGGTAACAGTATCGGCTGATAGTGAAGGAAAACATCGTGAGGAAGCCTGAACCTGAGAAATGTTCTTGTAGTACTACTGTACGTGGGAAAAATATAGAACTGTGGATTTCTCAGAGTTTGAAATCGCCAATACGTCGTGGGCTGACGTGGTGATTACGCCCATACCTTCCTTCGGGAAGAGGCTTATGGCCCTGCAGTGGGTCTCTTACAGGCTGATGATGATACATAATATTTATTACCAGTCCATTAGTTGCTTGTCGCGTTAACATTTTAGTTTGGTTTGCCACAGAAAAGCGTTCACTGTGGCTTAAATATAAAAGTTAAGTTTATGGTACTATCTATTTTATGGTTGTTCATATTCTAAACATGTATTTACTTTACATGTATAAGTAAAACTGAGTATTTACGTAAAACATACAAATAGAAAGTAATTTATAGTTATGTTTATATACCAGCTGTGCCCGCGACTTCGTCCACGCGGAACCTGATGTACAAGCAGTGATTAATAAAGTCATCTGAATGTATTAAGTCTAACTATTATATACTTCACTCTCGTACTTAAGTCGCGTCGTCATTAAAATTACAGTAACTTTTGATAGACCGAACACGTTTTAATGTAACAAGAACTAAGTGTTAAGCGAACATTATGATTTTCTTGAAAATATTTTATAATGAACGCATTACTTTAGCAGCGATGCGTGTCCAAACAAACAGACATTTCTAAACATTGAAATGTATAACATATTTCTGCGACACTTTTTTTTTACAAAAATCTAAAAAGTACAGAAACTTTAGATTTACCTTTTTGTTATATGTATTGATATAGATTTCATATGCATAACGTAACAAATCATATATTAACATTTGCCCAGGGAATACATAGACATAACATTTAAAAAATAATATAAAATAGCTCCGAGATTTTTTTATCTTTTGAACTAACGTTTCTGTAGCTACTTTTAAAATAAATCAGCGCCGTCTATTGGCAACTTTGCGTACTTATT